>QVOA01020047.1:0-81876 GCA_014825685.1 Pseudomyrmex cubaensis
TCCGCGGCCTCTTCGAACATCCCCGACGCGGTTTCGAGAGACGCGCTGAAGTTTCGAAGAAAGGGAACGTCGGGAGGATCAGGGAGAGAAAGAGAGAGAGAAAGTAATCGATCATCCGGAGAGGATAGAAATTTCACCTGACTGCGAGATGGCTCGACGCGGGAATCAGAAAAGACGAGGATTTCTACATCATCGTTGATTTCTTACAACGAAAAAAATTCTTTAAATGTTCGAAAAACTTGATTGCGATTGGTGCGATCTTTAGTGCATATAAAATATCGAATGCGAATAAAACAACGCGCGTTAAGCAACGAATCGCTTCAAACCTTTGGCCGGCAGACGGTGTGTTCCTACGTGTGCGCGCGCGACGTGAAGAGAGAGTGAAAAAAAATTTGCCCGACCTTTGCAGCGTGTACGTACGTCCTTCCAACTCCCGACACGACGATCGGTTAGACGAGATCTCGCAGAACAATGCATAAACACACCGGCGCGCAATGCATTATGCATGCGTGCGCCCCGGCTTTTCTCGAGCACACGGCACGGATGGGAGTGTCGTCAAATCAACGCCCCATCCGTGTCGTTCACGCCTCGCACGGCCTTCCAAATGCGGTTTTCAATCGTAATTACAACACGTTTGTACATGTACAGCGAGCGCGCGCGCGCCTTTTCTCTTCTCGCGAGGCGGCGAAACAAATGTCGGAGTTATTCATTCCCGATTCCCGTGTGTCCCCGCGGTCCTTGATCCCGCACCAATCCCGTCGCGCCCTTTTTTTTTCCTGCACGCGCTAAAACAAACGCGATTCTAACAGCCGGAGCTTGTCAAGGTCGAGAGATTCGTTGAGAAAAAGTGCGACGCGCTGTACACGCGACGAGGAGAATAAATTATTCAATGGACGTAAATTATATATATATGTACACACACACACACATGTATCTGCTACAAAAATAATGTATGCGGCGGATTCCACGGTGTGTAAAAGTGAAACGATGAGCGGACGTATTACCTATGCGCCACATTAAAGACACGGTGTAATACCTGAGGAACGAGTGTTGGCTCTTTCGCGCGCGCGTAGGTAGTTAAAATCGCTTGGCATATACTTCACTTTCAAGAGATACCCGAGTCACGAAACCCACCACACACACCACGCGAGCGAGAAGTCCATGTGCTTAGCCGTCTGCGTTAGCGCGATGCCGATTTTCCGACACACGGCGCTCATCACCCGGTACCCCGAATTACATAACAGCGACTCGTGTGTTCGACTCGTTCATACGGAACATTCTTACAAGAATGACTCGGGAATACCGAGTCGAATCTCATCTTACCCCGCGGGGGACGACGTCTAAACGATCAAATTACAACTCGTACAAGGTGAAGTCGCGCCGCGCCGTGATTCCTCTTCTCGAAGTCTCTCGTCTAGGCCCGCGCGCGGAGGAGACAGTCGAGAGACTTTTTCGGGCTTATAGACACGAAATAAACTTTCTCCCAGTGTGAGAGCATTTTATAGCTCCTCGCGCTCCGCTCCTCGGTGGTCCCAAAACTTGAATCACAGTCGAGATGTAAAATTCACGTTAAAAATAGCGAAGCGCGCGCAAAAAGTGCGTGTTTTCGTTACGTTTTAAATTCTTGTGAATTTATAGTGAAAAAAAGAATTGAATTCGTTTACGACGAAAATCGCGAGACGATACGTTCACCCTTCGTCAAAGGATTTATCGGCGTATAATTTATATATAACGACTTGATATATGTTTACAAGGAACGGTTGTCTTAGACAAATTTAGATGATGCTGAGAAATCCCGCGCGGACTTTTCTCACAAAGAGGACGACGCGTCTTTGCTCGAAGTGTCCCACGAAATAAAAACGTCACCGTCGTCGTCGTCGTCGTCGTCGTCCTCGTCGTCGTTCGAACTGCTACCCGGGAGATCATACCTCCTTCAATCGTGAGAAGCAAAACGAGACGGCGCATAACTCGGCTTCGTAAAAAAAATAAAAAAAAAACAACGCAGTCGCGTGTCTTTTTGCATGAGCGCTCTCACGATTTTTCATCATTGACGCGCAACATGACGCAGGACATTGAAAGTGACAACTCGTTTAACATGAGAGACACATTGCGGATTCTTCTTGAGCTCGTTGTTCAACCGTATATATTCTTTTATATTATAACTTTACTACAAGATGAAGAAAAAAAAACAAAACTTAATGGTAACAAAAAGAGTTACGATATAACGGAGCTGGGGAAAGAATCAACAAAGCCGAAACTGTTTCCGCGCAAGGTCGGTGACTGTCCCGCGCACGCACCGAAGACTATCCGCAATCATCGATCCGACGTACGGATCGGAGCGGGTCCACATATGAGTTTCTCACGTGTCGTACGCATCAAGATTCCTCTACCCGGTTGTGCGTATAGAGAGATAGATAGAGAGAGGGCAAGGAGAAGAAAGAGGAGGAGGAGGATAGGGCGCGGGGGAGAAGAAGGAGGGCGCCTCCTTCGTAACAAGGAACCCCCCGTGGACGAACTAATTCTCCCGGATGACTCGCGAGGCTACGGCCCTGCGGGGGTCTGAAACAATGCGCGAGAAACGGCCCTTAAGGCTCCGGGTAAGACTTACAAGCCGCCGACTACGGCGCACTCCTCTCTCACTCTTTCTCTCTTTCTCTCCGAAACTCGTCGGCTATTCGCTGAATCACCTTCTGGATACTGTGCGCGAGACGCGTCTCGCGGATGTGTAGCAATGTGTAGAAGCGGGGAGAGAGAGAGATCCGTCGGTGAGAGAGAAATCGGCGAGATATCGTTTAGACTCTCCGAGCCTGGACGAAGTTCCGATGGTGACGCGCGGAAATGGTCGCGGAGATGGATAGGAATCTAATCTAAAGAAACGTTTTTATCTTCCCATCGATTATTCTATTATTAACCGCGGATTATATTTAGACGCAGATGCGTGTGAGAGAGAAAGAACTAAAAGTTCATAAAAATTCGTACAAATTCAAAATTGTCCAGAATCAATATTAAAACGCAGACTGACCGAAATCGATCGCGGTCTTGTTTTCGGTTAGGAGCGTTGAACGTCCTTGATCGTTATTCGTAGCCATCGCTAATTCCGCGTGTGGGAGACCACGGGACTGAAGACACCTGCCCCCATGCGGAGAAACGCATTGCCCTAATGGCCCACCTTGTAATTACCATTGTTCCTACGTGACCACCTTTTATTGACGATATCGAAAAAAGGAGGAGCGCGACACACGATCGATCGATCGATCGATCGAACGAACGAATGAACGTTGCGATTCGATTGTGCGCGAATAAAAGTCAAAGCGGTATTCTTTGCGCGTCGAATTGCAATGTCCCGTTGTAAGATACACCGGGGGAGAGGAGAGAGGCCAATGTACCGAAACGAATATGCAGCTGCGGTTCGGTTTTTACAATTTCTTGTTTGCAACATAGAACGATCGCGAGTTAACAGAAAAATATCTGCCTCTCCGGATTAGTCTTAATCGCCGAATGTCGGAAATAAGTTTGGAGGGAGGGAGGGAGAAACAAACTTAACATAAACATCTCGGGTCTGGAAACTCGATACGCGGACCATTCTGCCGCGTGCCGCGCGCGCTCATAGACATTCTCGTCACGTAAGACGCGTATGTACATTGCTCTCGCTAATCGCGAATAGAGATCTGGTTTCTCCGGGGCCTCATCGGGGCCCACTTTTCGCCGAAGCGGCACCCATCGGGTGCCCGACCTTCGCTCGTATTTCGCCGCGTCTCGCGCCACGTCTCTCCGCGAACCGAGAATTCTCTCCCATCCGTCGTAGAGAGAGAGAGAGATCCTTCAAGTTCTCCGGGGCATCCGAAACATGACTCATCCGCGATGAATATGCGGTGAGACTCGAATTCACGCGGAATCTTGATGTATGGAGATTCGCATTCTTTCGAGACTTTGTTGCGAACAAAATCATCGTTCTTCGCGTGTAGTATTATCGTTTGTACCTCCGAGATAAATTTCTCTCTTTCTTTCTCTCTTTCATCGTCGTTATTTATTAACTGGACAATCAACGGTAAACTTGGTCCATTACGTTCTTTTCTTTTTTTTTTTCTTATTTTTTCTTTTTTCTCCCTAGCGTGTTACCGCGCGCGCTTCTTTCGTTCGTGGAAGCTACGGAGATTTTAACGATAACACACAGCTTGGATCCACGCTTGTTCCATCACCGATCCATAAATCCGACAATTTGTCCAACCCGTCCGCGGTATTTTGATCGTTTCTCCCGGATCCGCCGATTCGACGATGGGGACGATAGGGATCTTTGAATAATTATGTAGAATACGAACGTTGATGTCGCTCGCAATTGTTGTCGTTCAATCAGAAAAAATTGAAAACAAATAACAGAAGAAACGCAAATTATTGAATCAACAAATTTCATAAAATTAAATTATTTCATAAAATCCCTCTCTTTTCTCTCGCGACCTCTATCACTGTTGTCTCAGACCGAAAGATACGAGAGAGGACCAGTTGAGTCAGTGCTCGGTTTCGAAAGCGTGTCGCCGACACGAAGGAGTGTCCTTCTGACATTATGAAGCGGTTCACCAAAATGGCAGCGCGCGCTCAGCAACCATACCGTCTCTCTCGGCAGCCACGACCGAGATGCGGCTCCTTTGTGATGTCCCGCGTGGAATTCCAGCGCCGAAAAGCTACTCATAGGAGGCTGCTGGCTCATACGCGTTCCCTCTCTCTTTCTCTTTTCCTCTCTCTCTTTCTCCGCGTGAGCTTCTACGTGTTTTATTGGGTCTCCGCGACATAGTCGGCGCGTTTTGACGAGCCCCCGCGGATCGCATACGAAATCAAGGGGGCTTTGGGATCGCCGCGCCACGGGGAGAGGTGCCTGAGTTTTATCGCAAAGAACCGCGGCAACGGTGACGACCATGTAAAATTATGCCTCACTTTCGACTACCTCGTTAGACATCAATTTCCGTCATCCCGCGATCGCGCGCGCATTTTGTCGGTAAGGCAATACACGATTCAGCGGAACATATTTCTTTACAACTGAGATTGCATCCCGAAGTATTAAAAGACACTGCAATGATATTGATGCCAATAGACTTTAATTAAATAATACAATTGCGTATCTGAAACTTGACATGCTCAGATCTTTAATGGCACATGTTGCGGTCGAGCAAAATTCGCGTCCTCGATGACGATCGTCGTCGCAAGGAAAAGGTTCCTTGTGATCCATAAAACGGGCGCGTTATTATATTCACGTCTAGGCTTCGACGGCCTTGGGAAAACGCTGCGGCTTCGCGATAATGCGCGCGCTAACGACTTTATCGCGTTATAAGCGGGGGCCGGCCCCCGCAAGCTCGCGAACGAGCAAACGAGGAAGGAATTATCGATCCGCGCGCGCGCGCGACCACGGCGTCGAGCACCGATGGAGCGCGCGATAAATCTTCATAGTTCCTTCTGACACGTTTCATGCGGTGGCCGTAAGCGTTATCTTTGCCGCATGAAATATGTCGGAAACGCTTTTCTTTCGCCGCGCGAATATCGCAAGCTCATGCGCGCTCGCGCACTTCGGCACGGCACATTTGCGAAACCGGCCGAGGGGGATGCGGCCAGAACCGGGGCGAAAAAAAAAAAAAAAGGAACAGGGGCGCGAGATTATGCGGCACGTCTATCTTCCGGCGAGACTGATCGATAGTACATTAGTAATAACTTCATTTTGCGTACAAACACGAGGACACACGACATCGCGTGTCTGCATGTCTGCTCGCTTTTCTCTCTCTTTCTCTATACGTTCTGTTTTAATATAAACGTGGTTTTATCTCTCTCACAAAAAAAAAAAGAAACGCGTTTCAGCCCGCGTCCGCGAGCGTTATCAGATAAGCTGAGCATTTTGAATAAGCAAAATTCGCGACTCTCAAGTCAGTTAGTCGGAGAAGTTTCTCTTCGAGTTTTTATTGTAAAGCGAATTTGAAACCTTCGGAGATTTCGACGAGAGAAACGCAGGAAATTATTAAATATTGGTAGTTTCTAATTATTGTGGAACATTATTTTCTCTGACTATATATTTCAAATCTTTGCTCGCGTTTTTCTGAGATAAATTTCACGATTCGAGCAACTCCGAAGTGCGGAGAAAATGCCGCGATAAGAACCGCTGCGCGGTTGCGGAGCGTCGTTCTGAGCAGCGACTTATCGAGACGAATCGCCGTCTCGATAATTTGTCGGCACGTAAATCGACGCGACACACACGGCGAGGAAAATAAATTTGGGCAAGAATCGTGCGCGGAAAAAGAAAGGACCGTTCTCTCATCGCGGTAATTTAATAACGGGCATCTTGCCCTATCGCGTTACTCCGACGGGCTTATAACGCACGATGAGAGATCGCGAGTCTCGTGCGCAGAAATTTAGGTGCACGTGTCGCGCGAACACACGCGTATTCCTGACGAAAAAGCGGAATAATGTCGCGAACAGCTAATAATTTTCGCACGCACTTTGTACGGCATTAATAACACGACGCGAAAAAGGGAATACGTACACCTGGTGCGTGTACCCCTTTGGCATATAAAGACCGTGAAATATCACCGAAATTACGAGATCGGCCGGTCGATCGCCTACATCGTAATCGAGATTGTAACAAAGATTAAAAAAGAAAAAAGCGTTAAACGAAGATTGTATCGCGCTGTCAATTATAAACCTGCCAGTTAACACAGAAACATCTGCATCATGCGGAGAGAACCGTTAAGGTTCAAGAAATGAGATAAATACATATGTATACATACATATGTATTATATATTAGATATTAAATATATTGCGTATGATGTAATCACAATATATACTTAAAAGAGCATCAATATTTTTGCAAGCGAATATTGGCAACAAGAAGGTCTCATGCATAGATTTGTAGCAAACGTTTAATATATAAATATGTAAATAATGCGCTACGTTTGTGTACGTGTGTGTGCGCGCGCGCGTCTCTCGTACAGTCTCAGGACCAACCGGTGGAAGCTAACTTATGGCTGGGACCAGGAAGACCGGCTTACGGTTTGGTCATCCATAATGGTGTGTGTGTTCCTCGCTGCGAATCTATCGTCACGTTTTAAGCCCTCGCATTTACATGAATTACATTCCCGATAAACATCCCGAGCCACTTAGTACCTCATGTTGGTACTCGACGATTTACTTTCTCACGGACGCGTTAATATCGATGTGTTTCTCGTACAAAATACGAATTCTCTCTCCACGCGCTTACCTTTTGCGTGTAATCATTGATCGCGACATATAAAATTGCTAATTATTGATTTTACGCAAAAATCAAAGTGCAACGATATACAGTCCTTGTGTGTAATAAGTTTCATTAAAACCCCGGCGTATATTTTCTATAATCGAATAACGTGCCTGATAAGCCGGTAAAAGGCGAAGTTTCGCGTGAGCGGGCGATTCGCGTGACGTACGCGAGGCACTACTGTCCGGCCCTGACCTATTCTTCGACGTAGATTTCGATCGTGCGCGGCTAATAAAAGCACGCAGCAACACCGGACTATAAACATTTACCTAGTCATAAAAAAAACTAAAACCTCAAGTTTATACGTAAAGAGACAAACACGAGACAGGTGTTTTTACTCGAATCGACGCATCGATTCGTTCCGGAATTGAAAGAGAATCGACGGCGGTTGACAATAGTTTGGCCTGCGGCGCGGCGAGACGATTCGGCGCGCTCGAAGAGGAGCTCGAAAGAGAGACTCGTCACAATAAAAGGTCTTCGACAGTGAATGTGACAAAAATGAATTGTTATATTGTTTTAACAAATGAAGAGAGGGAGAGAGAAAGAGAGGCCGGCGCTCGTCTCTTCTGTCGGGACGAAGAAAGCGGCTGTTCCTCTTTTTTCCTTCGCCCGCGGCCTCTTCGCCGTATTATGTATCTGGACCCGCGCTCCTCCCTCATCCACCCCGATCTCCTCCTTCGCCACCTCTTCCTCTCTTTCTCCCTCTGGTCGTTCCTTCCATCTGATCCTTCGGCTGGTTTTGCGGAGCGCGCGCGAAGCACGTGTTTTGCCAGTTCCTATTGTTTCCTGTATGATAAATGACCGCGTGGACCTCTCGCCGACTCCGGGCCGCATACGCCTCGTTTCGAACCCTCTCGATGGCTCGATAGATCGCGAGGGAGGCGCTGTGCGCGCGAGATTCACGGGGGATTCGCGCGGAGGCATCGAAGAGAAACGCGCAAGCGGAAGAAGAGGGGTGGAAAAAAAAAACGCAATAACCGAGTGTGCAAGACCCGGAGTGATGAAATCTTCTTTACAGCGCACGATTTGGAGAGCAGTGAGAACACTGCTTTCAGACGCTTACAATCCCGATCAATTAAATGCCACTACTTTTAACGCTAATAATACATAATGTAAGAGGCCACTAATAATCGTGGCAATTAAAGATTAAAGATCGCACAGTAGACTCAATTATTGTTAATAATATCTCTCATGGAAGCGAAAGTTGTTGGGCAATATCGATTGATCGATTCAAGATTCTGTTCGACGATATGTTCGCACGTGCGTGTTGCGGAAGAGACTTGAAAAAAAAAAAAAAACATGTATTATATTCTTGTCAATGGGTTAGCTAGTGCGGCATGTCACTTTAACGCGACGTCACGCGAGAAGCCAATCCATCGATCGGTTAAAAAAATAAAAATAGTAAAGTTTCGCTCGAGGAAATGAAAACTAATCGATTACATAAAGCGCCGTTTCGAGCGCAATTGCGATTTACACAACGTAAAGTATAAATGGCGCAATTAGCGAAACATACAAAGTTTCGACAAATCAAACTGCAGAATTTTCAAGGAATTTCCTGCCACAAAAATGCAATATAATTTTTATAATAAAAAAAAATTCTATCGAATCCATCGTTAACTCATGCAGGCTCGTCTCATGAGATCGTCAGTAAAAAAAAAGAAAAAAAACCCGTTGAAACGCGCTCGGTCACTTTTAAAACCGTTCGCGCTCAAAAACGCCCGAATATTCCCCGGGAATATCATCACCCGCGACAACATTGAGCTTGTGCACGCGAGTATATTTTTTTTCGCGATTGGTTAACAGCGGCGCACCTCGATCGTCGCTACTGCAGCGGGGAGTCGCCGTAAAGACTCGTCGCATACAGTCGCAAGTAAGATCGGCGTGTAAACCACTCTTATGTACAATATACATATATATATATACATATATACATATATATATATATATACATATATATATATATATATGTATATGTAAGTTGGTAGCTTCTGAAATCCGTGGCTGATGCGGGACCGATAGTGTTGGGACGCCCAGCAGGCAGTCTCGGCTACCAAGGCATCCAAGGATCTATGGTCGTGACGAGAATCCACGGACCATTACAAGCCCGTACGATGGACGTGTGTATACGTATTACATATATACGCTTCGGGATTCATTTTTGCCGACTCTCCTTCAGCGGGAATATAAAATATTTTGGCTGAATTCGAAAATACCAGGCGCGTCTCGATTCTCTCTCGTTCGACACACGCGCCGGCGTCCTCGAAAACACGCGCGCGCTCGCGCATGTATCGGGTATACTTTATGTTTAATGTAAGAGATTCAGTTCTCCTCCTCGCGGTGTGAAACAAAACGATTATACACGGAGTGCAGTGTCCGTCGTCAGGCGCGCACCGTGAGAACGGATCACCCCGATGCTTTACGAGCGCGCATAAATTTGACGGGATTAAAGCGGGGGCGATATTTAGTCGGCACATAACGTCGAGAAGTCTCGACAGCCACCCTCGGTCATTCTTATCTGCGCGGCCGCATCTGGCCACGAGAAGCGACGAGAGAAAAATGGTTCCCGGCTCGATAATCAAAAAGACGGTAGCCGCACGGTGTGTGTACATATTATATAGTGCGCACGGGGAGGAAGAAGGATGATCGGCGACCGAATTTTGCGAAAGAAACGACGCCCTCGTGTCACTTCCACCTGCGA
Source organism: Pseudomyrmex cubaensis (assembly GCA_014825685.1). Taxonomy (NCBI): domain Eukaryota; kingdom Metazoa; phylum Arthropoda; class Insecta; order Hymenoptera; family Formicidae; genus Pseudomyrmex; species Pseudomyrmex cubaensis. The sequence continues at coordinate 9,967 of QVOA01020047.1, forward strand.
TTCAAAATATCGCGCGCGTGTCCGCCGTAGCCGCTACCTAATCCGATTCTTCGGGAAAACAGATAACCGAAAATGTACAGTCGGATATAACTCGTTGTCAGAGAAGGAAACGACGAGATGGAAGAAGAGTCCGCGCGGTGTGACGAGACCGCGCGAGATATTCAGCCCACGTATCTGAGAATGGATACGCCCCATAAAGCAGCGTGTGTTATCGCATCGTCATTGTGTGTCCCGCGGGCTGCTTCCTCGTTTCGTTCCAGATGCTCTTGCGCGCGCGTGCGCGCCAATGCGAGAGAGAAAAAAGAAAACGAAATACAACCCGCGCGCCGTTTAAGGAAACGCGAAATTCGTATGCCGTTGGGCCGTGCGTTTCCACGAGACGGTCCGCTAATTTCGCAACGCGAAAGCCGCGTACGTGTGCGCATGCGGATTATTATCAGGGGTATAATATTGTTACAGAAAGCGTTTGTTAAATTTTATAACGCGCGCCATAAATCCTCTCTCGCGCAGCGCAGCGCGCGTATAACAACGTTGTGCGATGATCGCGACGTTGTTGCGTAACACACACACACACATACTACCGTGTAATTTATTAACATCGCGCGAAATTAAAATGTACCCCGTGGAAACCATTAGCACTTCCTAGTTTAATGACACTCGTCGGCACTTGTTGATGCTTAAATTACTCGTGATATATCGGTCAAGATATAAACAAAAAAAAAAAAACAGATACATATGCGCAAGTGTAACATACACCGCTAATAAGATAGCGCGGCTCGAGCGTCGAAATGATTGGCGCGACGCGGGACTTCGAAAAATTATCGGTATCGCGAGAGGGTAATAGTATCCGCGGGGCCCCGATCGCCGGGGTTGGACACGATAAATCTAGAGGGGAATTAATTGCCGTTCGGTCCTGTCCGGTCTGGGTCCGGAGGCCCGAGTCCCATGCACCTCTCTCCTGTCTCTTATTCCCCCTTCTTCCCGACTCTCTATCTCTCTTTTTCACCGAGTCCCGGTCTCACATTCTGCGACCCCCCTTCCCGCGTGTCCGCCTCGCCCTGCGCGACTGGTTGACATCCTACAAATAAAATCAGCTCCAGGAATGCCCGCGACGACACGGGCCTGTGGGACCCTCTCGGAGGCTTACTCTCCCTCCACCGTCAACCTTCCCTGTTTATCTCGGGAGAGAGCGGGAGGACCCGATCGGGAGACGCGCGAGTGGGACGAGAATCGGCGTCTGAGCCCCACGGCATGAGACGTAATATATGGTAGCCTTAAGACAACAGTTTGGTATATCTTCGGGTATACCTGGATGTCCCGTGTCCCGCACTCGCCTTCGCTGGCACCCACTCCACCCTCCAAAAGAGACACTGCGCGGTCGGCATGTGTGCGCGCGCGCTGTTGTCGTATGTGAGTATCGTTTCCCCCGTGAGCGGGATGAGACGACCGAACTCGCTGCAACGTTGACTGCACCTGGGCCCGATCGCCGTTTGTAGTTTATTTAATTGTCGGGTATTAAAAAAAGAAAAAAAAAAAAAGAAAAACGTCTCTCGACGAACGTAAAGTTTGAGCGTGGCCGCTTGTACGAATCTTCGAATGAGTTGCATAATCTCGCGTTGACTGTTTGTATCTCGTTCAATCGTATTCCGAGACTTGGCGAGATCGGGGGAACGCGAAAAAAATACACCGGCGATTTTCGGCGGGAACATTTCGGAAGGAGAACAACCATGTCATCCCTTTCCCCGCTTCAATTCGGGATTCGAGGAGGAACATTCAGACACCGGTGTAAAATTGCTCATCGTTTATATATTTTCTATCTGATGTTCACTTAATTTCGTTCTCTCGTCTGAAAGAAAAAAATTATCTCGACATAATTGAAGAAAAGAAGGGAGTAGAACGAGACACGGAGGAGGCGCGGGAAACAAAAGAAAGCGCCCTTCGTCGCGCCGGCGGACAACGCGAAAAAAAAAAGAAGAGGCAGGAATGTTGTTTCGCTCGCGGAGTTTGTCACCGTGGAACGCCACATTATACTATTAAGGACGCCTGAAATAGAAGCGGCGGCCAGCTAGATTTTACGTGTCACATTTGCCACGAGACCCGCGGGGTGATTTACTGCGTTGGCTCGAGATTGCCGCGAGCCGACCGAACAAGCCATCGGCGTAACTTTGGGATAATTTAATCAATGAATGATTATGTTACCTTAAAAGAGGGAGAGAGATACGTTTCTAAAATTAATAACAGCGACATCATCGCTCTTGACAAAGAAAATTAAACAACGCGACTCCGGCAGATCTCGCGGACAGAAAACTCGCGCAAAAGCGTTCGGCATTCGCGTCGCGCAGGTTTCTTCCACCGAAAGATTCCCTCCGTTTTCGCGGGACGCGGCAAAAAGTGCATCATACACGAACGGCGAGAGACTCTCCCCGACATGCCACACATCCAATTATCATAAAACGCTCCAGATGCTGGAGACCCGCGGATTATAAGCGACGCGCACGGCGGCGGCGATTCTTCGTCGACGAGGCCGGCGGGACTATAAATTCTGCGCGCGTCCGAACGATACGTCCCTGTCGGAGCCGCGGACCCGACTTTATTCCTGATTCCCTCGGTGGAAGAACACGGGTTTTAAGGTGATCGGGCCGGGGCAGATTCGATCGAGCTCTCTGATGGATTGACTCGGTGCGCCGTGTTAACGAACACGGTGGTCCCCGCGCGCGTCCGCGGGAAAAAATTATCGACGTCTTAGAAAAACTCTCGTCGAGGACAGTAATGTAATTTGTAATCCTTCTCTCTCTCTCTCTCTTTCTCTCTTTATATACTAACAAAATTTTATTTCAACTTGATCGATCCCCGACACGTTACATACACACGTACACACTGATCGATCACCGGCACAATTACACAACCTATATCTCTTCTTTCTCCTATCTCTTTCTTCTGACACTTTTATATTCGAAAATATTTCAATACTTTAAATGAACCGTAAATTTTACCGCACCTCGCAGTTGAATCACGTCCAACGATAAAAGCGCCCGCTATCAACTTTCCAATTAATCAAGTGCACCGATATCGAAGGCGAAATTGTTAGATAACAATATTGCAGAGAATATAACGATCCGAAAAAAAAATAAACATTGTCACCCCCTGGTAGAGCGGTCGATAATTTGCATAAAAGGGGAGGAGATTTTTCGAAGTCACTAGAGCGCGCTTTTATTTCAAAGGAGGAGAGACATCGGTGTCGATTCAACCGGGCCGCTGTTGCCTGGATCCTGCGCAAGCGGGCACGTACGAGCGCAGTCCTAAAGACCGCTGTGAAGCCGATACTTAAATCACTCCGGTCACTCAGCCTCGCGGCTCAGATTGATGTAAGGCCGTGTTTTACATTCAATTCAATTGGGCAAAAAACTGCTATCCGCTGGCGGGACGCGGCGTTGAGAGCACCGGCCTTCTCCGATGCCGGCGCATTGTACCGACGATCCCAGAACCCCGTCGTTTCTTCTCGATCCCTTTGGGAATCGGCGCAACCGCGGCGACTTGCCTTCTTTTCCATTCGTGCGGACCTCCGACTCGGTGCAAGAGGTAAAGGCCGCTCGTTAGAACTGTCCGCGAGTTCGCTGACACGAAATTGTCATTATCTATCACGCGCTGAACAGCGCGCGTTTCTCTCCTCCTTTCCTCGTTTTCTCTCTCTTTCTCAAGATTCACGAAGAAGCGATCTTCCTTTCTTTCCATTATGCATTCTTGAAATGTACGTACTCGCGTTATTTTAAAAGTGACAGATGCGCGCTGTTGATTTTACGTCTCGCACATTATTTTTAAAATTAAAAAAATGATGTTTTCTGACTTTTAAATCTCCGAAGAGACGAAAATCGGTGAAAATTATTGTACAAGCCTTTTTCGTGCAATTTTGAGAAGATGGAATTGTCATCCCGGGCGTCAATCCGTCTCGGATAAAGTGGGGCTCCGTGAAGGGGACTAATGTCGCGGCGACGACGTGAACACCGATTTTCAAGCAGGGGACGAGCGGCATGGGAATAAAACAAGGAGGACACTAATTAGCGATTCCAGGAACCAAGAACACGAACCGCAGAGGTACAGCACCGGATCGGTCTCCTCCCTCTCGTCGTCGGGGAACCCATAATACGCCGTGTTGGATCCAGCTGGAGGGAATGGAAGAGGATCGGAATACATTGAGAACGCGGAGGGATGGGAGGGAACGGGAGGCTCGAAGGAAGGGGAGAGAAAACCATCCGAAACATTCGGGTTAGCCAAGAGTGTCAACTCACGGAATGCATTACCCTTGACCCTCATCCTCCTTCCACGTTCCTCCCACCCCTCTGATCCCATCGTTTCATCCGATCCTCTCTCACGAACTCACCCTGTCATCGGGGGAATTTTCATTGGAATTCTCAATTGTACATACGTCGAATTTAATTCTTTTGACGAGTGTCCGTAATGTATTAAATTCTAAATTTACACACACACGGTGCAAGACATATAAAAATGTTTTCTAAACTTGCACAAGTTTGAAAAAAAAGCGATAATGATAATTCAATAACGTGAGAGCACGACGTTTGTGCAATTAGGTGCGAGAGGAAAAATCGAAAGAATTATCACAGCTCTGACAGCAAGCGAATTGAAATCTTTTTGTACGCCCGTCAACTTAACGATCGTCCGCGTGATGTATCGTCGCGCGTTTCTATTGTATCGCGTTGCTACAAAACCTCAGAAATCGAAATGTTTTTGTTTTCCTAAGCAAAACTCAGCTACGATATATACATCCGGACGTTGCGCATTAATTCATTAATCAATTTCATTATTTAATTCAATTAGTCATATTGCTGGGTTTTAATGATGTGTAAAGTGAATCTTGTACGGTCTGTTAAACCTTCATCGTTCACGTCCAAGGAAATAAAGAGAGATTGTATTAGATATTTCTTCTTCCTTTTTTATTGGCGATAAAAATATCTGTAAATCTTCTCGCGACATTGATGTTACACCGATAAGTGACGAAGTGCGCTATAAGATACGCGCGTATAGATACGCGATGAAAGAATTCGTCTCGATTCGCGTCGTGATGAAGCAATAAATTTCCGATCTCGTTATCTGTGCCGCGTTAAGAAATTCCTGATACAGGTCAGTTCGTGAAGCGACTCCGAGAGGCCAGAGGAGAATCGTCCGTGTGAATCGTTTCGGATAATAGTGTTATCAGACGCGGCTCGTGTAGGACACGATGTGTTTCTGATACCAGGACCTGAGCTACCTGAGCCCGGGACACGTCGAGAGAGACCGTCTTCGAACGACGCACCCATTTCGAACGAACACACGAGATAAAGCGCATTTATACGTAATCTCTTCCTTTGCCGTTAACAGCGTGTCCGAATTACTTCTCGCGCTGCATACGATACATTATCAGATATTATCCGGAGGCAGAAGGACGAAACGATTTCGCACATATTTAATAACATGCGATAGCACATCTTATTCATAATTCAGATTTCCACTTTCCTTCACAGTTCGCAGATTTCTCTTGCACGGCCGATTATAGACTCCGAGCTTTCTTTCTCTTTCTCTCCGTCGTGTAGGCAAATCTACTAAATTCGAAATCCTGAACAGATGAGGTTGAAACTATCGGACCAAGAGCGGACCGGCGCGCGGCGACCGTTTCGTTTAATTAAGACTTGTTTTTATTTCTATGGTAAACTCTCTCGCGTGGGTATTTTAGGAAGCTTATCTCGCCACGGACTCATGTCGCCTACGTCGCGGTCATCAATTCGACAATGAAAATCGCGAAGAAGAACGTGAAAACGGAAAAATATCGCCGTTATCATAACGCGGGAAATTCACGAGTCACAACTCCGGCTATTTGCTGCGCTCGTTTGTTATTAGAAAATCACTCGGTGTTTTTTTTTGTTTTTTGTTTTTTTTTTGTTGTTTTTTTTTTGCGCCAACTAGTCGTCGAAAAACAGACATGAAATTCTGTCAATTTCCTGTTCGCGTCACGTACGAATATCTCGAAGAAACATTACTGCGATAATGCCGCTTTTATTTAACATTCATTGAAAGCGCGAACGAAACGGAACATTCCGTTATTTCTTCTCGATAATAATTTCAGAGTTATGCCAGCAAAACAGGTTACACGCGCGCGGCAATTACGGTAATACGCAAAAGAGAACTACATTAATAATCACCGGTGTATACTTGCTGCTGGCGAGCAGCTTTGCCTTGCGTTCTATATCTCACAACTAGATAATTGTCAAACGTAATTTGCGTATGGATGTAAAATATAGTCTGTCTCTCTCTTTCTCTCTCTTTTTCTCACGTTTTTTTCTCAATTTAATCTTCTTTCGAAATAACGAAACAGAAATTGTCAGAAATATACGCAAATAAAATTTATGCAAAACTCTATTTTTGACGCACGCGTGTGTTTTCTAAAATTCTCATCTGAATCCGCCAACGCGACTTGCAGCCGATTGACACGCTCATTGATCGACTGTCAGGTTGGTCAATGGCCGGCGCGAAAACCGGCGATAATGCAGCGCGAGAACTCTGTTCGAGAAAACTTTTCTGGCGAAGGCAAAACTCGCTGTCAACGACCGCGTTAAAAATTCAACTCGGCGATGAAACGGAGAAAAAACACGGATTAACGCGCGCAAAACAATATCCATTCGCGAAGACACGTGAGATATAATATCGCGGATTATTGTCGCGGCAGAAAGAACACCGTAAATAACAGATACACAAAAAAAAAAAAGAGAGATCGTCGAAAACAAAATATCAAGAACAGAGACAAAGAGAACGACTAAAAGACGCGACGGTGAGAGAACGACGCGAGAAGGTTGAGGAGGCGACGGCGGAGAAGGGACGGAAGACGGATTCAGAGAGGGTTGCTCGTGGAGGTATCCGGAGCTCAGGTACCCCCGATTCTGGGAAACGTGTTCTGCCAGCTTGTTAGGTGTCCCTAACAGTTCTCTAATATATGACTGGCACTCTCTACCCTTTTTCGGGGGAGGAGGACGAAAGTGGGAGAGAGAGAGAGAGAGAGAGATAGAAAGAGAAAGAGCGTCCAGTTAGAATGCCATCGAGCTTACCTGCGCTCACGACCGCGACGACGTTCCTCGCTCCGGTCCCCGTTGTTTTACGGCGACAAAAAAAGCGCACTCTCTCCTCCCATTCCCTCCTTCTCCTCCTCCTTCTCTTCCACCGAGCATTGCGCGATAATTAATGGACCCGCGCGCAGCGAGAGAATCCGTTCTCCGTCGATTTGATTGATGGTGGCTGCTAGCGATCCTTTAAAACGGTCACGTGGGTCGTGACCGTGATACCGCTCCGGCATTTGTACTTGCACGTCACTGGAAAATCACAAGCAATCGTTTGTTATTGTTACTATCCAAAGTAGACGTGCGCTGTTAGATTAATAATCCGTCGGTTGCACCCTCGTCACCCGGACACGCCCGGTACTTACACGATAAATTTAAATAATCTTGACTTGACGTAACGAGAGAGATACAACATAAAGAGAGAAAACAGGAGAGAGAAAACCTGCAAACTTCTACCTTCTTAAAATGTGAGAAAAAAACCGTCGATACGTCAATTAAACGTTTCTCTAGTTTTTGTAATCGAATCTCAAGTCTGAGAACAGCTGATATGGAAAGCGTTTTCGGGATTCGAGCAAGCCCCGCGCGTCTATTGATCATTACTGAAATCAATCGGCTACTCAGCGCGCGCGCGCGCTTTCCGATGAGGTCGATGATTTCTAGTCATAACACCATTGTTTCAATGACCCGCTGCCCCGCCCAGTAGGTGGCACTACTCTTCACATACTAATGAGCCAACCAGTTCCAGAATATCATCAACGCGCGCGCTGGCCAAATGAGGTGTTGAGAAAAGGCCGGACTTTCTCTTGTTATTTCACACTTGTTATTTCAACGCGTAACAAGCCACGCTTGCGTATATTTGTCCGACAGAATTTTTACATTCCAATCATATAATCTGCAGATTTTGACATTGGATCTCCAGAGAGATAGAAAAGTAACATTCAAAACGTTTTTTCTATGCTTAACAAGTACCAAAAGTACCACGACGATAGGCGGGAAAAAAGCAGCTCTCGAAGCGAGGAATGGAGAAGGGCCCGACGTAAACCGATCGATCGTTCATATCGAGGTATCGATATCGGCTGGAAATGAGGCAGCTCCGTGACGTCCGTAACATCGAGCGTGAATGAGGCGCTAACGACCAGTGATTACCGCGCTCGCGCGAGTAATGTACGCACGCACTCACTCACTCACGCATGCACGCACGCAAGCATGCACGCACGCATGCACGCACGCGGTCCGACGAATAATCACGCGAGTAGGTGAGGATGTCCATCAATCCTGCCGTTAAGCGCGGGACCTCCCGCGATGTTTCTCATCTTCTCACCGTGGCCCGACACGGGGCGTCGTCTCTCTCGCCACTCCGTCTCCGGCCGACTCTTTCCTTACCTCGGCGTGAAGAAGAAGCGCGTCCGTCGGACTTCTGACAGGACGGACGCGCGAAATCAATGAGCCACCAGCGGCTACCAACATCGTGCGAAGGACGCGTGCGAAAAATATGAGGTGTGCGTGCGAGGTCGAGAAAGGGATTTACAACGTCTCGTAACGAATCAGGAGGGCGGAGGGAAGAGGGATCGGTAAAATAAATGGTAAATAACCGAAAGAATGAAAATAAGCGGAGGAAGAGAGCTCGGTTCTCTTCGAACAATCTATATAATTCGCGACAGAATCCGACGTGATGCTGTAAAAGTGAAATTACACCGGGGGATCGGTGAGTCGAAGGGAGGTATCGGTAAGCACGGGTATATGCGAGCCTGAAAGTAGACAATGGACACTTACGGGGCCGAGAATGCGATAACTCTATACGCGATCGAGCGGCGGTGAGGAGGTGGAGAAGGAGGAGGAGAAGGAAGAGGTAGGAAGAGAGAGAAAGAGAGGAGGCGTGGAGGATCACGATTTACCCATACAAAATCGCACCGTGCGCGCGCGGTGTCGTACACGACGGTAATCAAACCCATAAATCCGAGGCATAACCAACCTCTGACACAGATTCCCTCCATCTTTTTATCTCCCGCGGTCTGGGCCTCCCGCTCTCGGTAGTGGCATCACCGATTCCGTCCGATAACTCGCTCGCTTCGCACTCGTCGGACCGTTTCCTTTATAATTATCGCTTCTCTCAAATATCTTGTCCCGCTTGTCGATATACAAGCGGTAGCGAAATATGCCGGACGCGGATCTCAATTTATAATGTTGCGGATTGCAATCAGGGAGGGATGGTGCATTTAAATCTTCTCGTAGCACGATGTACAGGACATGTATACAAGCACCTTTATATCAACTCCCTTCTTTATTCGATGCATACGTAATACTTTCAACACAGAACCCTTTTAACTCGTTTAAAAAATCACCGAATTTTTTCGAGAGTCTCGCTCTCGAGGGAGAAGCGTCGTCCGGCGGGTTCTCTCGGAGTGTATTTTGTGTTTGGCGAGAAATTGCAGAAGCTTCGAAGGCTTGCTCGCACATCGTCGCCCCGAGGGCGAGGAGAAGAATCTTCCCGACGTGGCGGGCGCGGTGCTCGATCGAGCGAGGCATAACATTATAAAGAGCGCGAGCAAGGGTCCCTCTCTCGATGGAGGGTTAAACCGTTGCGTTTGAGAGAGCCCGTTGCGGGGCCCCCGACACACACCGCGCATCGCGCTGATGCATCGGCGGTGCATCGAGGAGAGAGAACACACTGCGTGCGCCTCGTCGCCGTGTGTACGGGATGGGCGTGGTGGTGCACGGAGCGCAGCTATCGAACTGCTCTATCGCTAATAAATCTGCTGCTCAACTAGAATCTGCCTCGAGTTATACGAACCAGCGGATAACGACGGATCGACGCGGTCGATCCGTCAAAAAACTCCGCGCCGCCATTTTTACGATATTCCGAGACCGACGATGATGCTCGATGAAAGACTCCCTCCCACCCACCCTCTGGGAATTTCCCTTCATTATTTCGCGGGCTCTTTCTTCAGCGAGCCTGTTCGGTTATCGATTATAAGAAGATTTATATTGAAAGAAAAAGAGATGTGTGTATTTGTAGTTTTAATATACACCTAGATAATATGTAAAACATCATAAGATATGTCATTTCTTGAACTCCATTAACGCGTACGCTCTGATAATATATAATAATTCTATCAAATACACTTAACACTTCAAATTCTCAATTCCTTTTTCCAACTCTTCTTCTAATAACACTTTTCATAACATAACGCACAACAAAATTACCTTGCCAAAATTACATTGACAGTGTCTATATAAAATAAATTACTATTATACGCTATATACAGAATAATTTGAGTAGATATGAGGGAGAATTACAAGGAAATTACAAGATGACATCGCGTCAAAAAATACACCTGGAGCCATCTGTTGAGGAAGTCTGGAAACTGCAGAAGCGAAACCAGATATTAACGTATAAAATTCATCGTTGCCTCGACTCTAATACATATTTACATATATATATATATACATATTCCAGAGATAATTAAATACAGATGTTAATTAAATTTCCGTCATCTATGGTCATCGATACAGCAAACATAAAATAAAGCGATGAGCAAATACGTCTCGCCCGATAAACTTTAACGAACGCGAGCTGGTAACATCACCGTGATTATTAACTCTATTACGATGTCGGGGAGTGGAATTTTTCTTTTTTTTTTTTCTTTTTTTTTCAAGCGGTCAATCAGCGCACTTATCGACCCGAATAAATTAAAAGCGGCGCGCGCGGAGCTCGTTGGATTTGTCATTGATTCCTGGCAGGCTGCGGGTCAGGGTAGCACAACGCCTAGGAAGTGGCTGAAACGGTTTCGTGCCAGGACATCAATACTTCTCCACTCCAACAACCACGGCCGCGGGACCCGCACATTATATCCGATAATAATGGCTATACCCGCGACGCGAATTGCGCCCCACGATCGTTATTACCCCTCGCGGCTCCCCCGGGAAAACTGCATCTCTCTCGCCTTTGATCCTGGACGAAAGCGTCCAGGCTGTCAAGGAATTCAGAAACGTGTATCTGACATTATCTCTCATCATCAGATTTTCTACCGTCAAACGCTTCAAGTGACGCGCTATTGATTCTCGTGGCTGGTGTTGCAACATTCTATACGCAATCCGTCTCGCTTCCTCGCATAGAGAAATTTGTTTTTCGCATCGGCAATAATATCGCATTTAAATAAAGATTACTCGGTACTTTAAAACAATCCGATTCGAATCTTGAATTTGATAAAAAATATTTTTGTTTTAATTATTTTAACCGTTTAATTAAAATTTATACAGTTTCAAACACAAACAGAAGAAAAGAAATTACACAATTTTCATAGTTTTTCACCGAAGAGAAAGATAAAAAACGAAATCTCGACGAGGATGACTACACGTTTTCAGGATGGAAACGTCTTCCGGTAGCGGTGAAGAGTTTCCGCCACGATATCGTCTCTGTTGAGTGCCAAGAGGCGTTTGTGTCGCGGCAATTTGCGGAACAGTTCGTAAGAAACTCGAGGACGATTGTCCCGCGGGCATTAATTGACTGTATTACCTTCGTGTTGTGTGCAACGCGGAGGAAATTGAGCGTGACGATCTGCATCACGGATGATATTGCGCTGCGAAGCTGAATACATCTTTCGCGAAGAGTTGACAGAGATCGAAAGCACACACATGCGTGTAAAAATGTCTTTTCATTAATCAAAGTAATAAACGATCAAAGTTTTGGATCACATTGCTGTCAATAGACAACGTATCTTGAAGAGATTCCCGAGAGCACAAAGAAAGATACATTTTTTTTAAAATATTATTATGTTTCGCACAGCGAGCAGAGAAACAAAGAAGGGATGAACGTGAAATAACAGAAAAAGAGGGCAGCAAGGGAGCGGGGAACGGGGAAAAATGAGGCAAAACTGTATCGGAAGATAATAACGGGGTAGGAGCCGTATGCGGTGATCGGGTCCGTTCACCGAAGAAATGGAAGAGCACGATGCAACCGAGACACACCAGGCTAGATGCAGTTTGATGATGCTTTGTAAAAAAATCTCTAGGCAATAAGTTATTTTGTGTTTTACTTTTTCACTACGCGCACCTGTATCCCATGTTAACCAGGAACCTCTTTCCCTAGAGACGATAATTACCTTAAGCGGCGGTCGCGATGTAATTAAGCAACATTTGATGAATAGAACAGCAGATTCAACTAACCATTTAATATTTAGTCGAAACTTTACGAGCCTAATCGACAGATTACGAGCGCGTAGAAACGAACGGTGAAAAGCCACGTGAGATTTCAGCGTTTTTGCAAATTCGATCGCGAGATGAGAAAATTGTGAGAGTAACACGTTGCATCGCGACGCGTTTTCGTTTTCTTTCGGCAACAAAAATATTTCGGCGGAACGTAAAAATTTTCGGAATATTAACATCTCACGAAATTATTCGCATTCCGAGGGGGGAATACGTTCGAGAGCTCTCGGAGAGCCAATAAATTTTTTACATAACCTGTACCAATAAAATGAGATAGCGGGAGTGGAGGAGGCATCGACGCGATCCTGAAACAACTATACTTATCGAGGATCGTGCCTCGCAGGGTCTGATGGAGCCCCGCGTTTTCAGTCCCGCTTCTGTAATTACTATCTTCCTCTCACGTATATAAGGATCGTTGCGCCTCTTTTACTTCGGTTCGTACCAAAAAACTGTAGAGCTTTTGATTCGCATCGCATGAAAATATATACATATACACACACACACATACGCGCGGTTATTTCCTCTTTCTACATGCAGATTTATCGCTTCTCTTTTCTGCATCGCAAAAGTCTGTGCGACTGTCTCTTCGTCTATAACTGCAAGTATATTTTTCACAATCGCGAGCAATAAATAATAGAACGTAATATTTTGTCACAAACGACACATTCGCTCGTCTCACATCACCCCGAAGTCGGTGAAGGAATCGTTATTCCAGTTTCCTCCTTCCGCTCCTTCCCTTCCCTCCTCTTTCTCTCTTCCTCACTCTCCGCGCGCATATCCGGTTTCCCTATACCGACGATCGTGATAAAACCATCGGACAATAATAAACAATGCGTGAAACGACAAGTACAGTCCGGGGCCGACCGGGGGCATTTCGCGAGATGCTATCGTGTCCCGCGCGCGCGCGCGGGACTCCCAGCCCCCGCCGGTAGCGGAGCGCAATCAATCATTCGAACCGGATAAAATATAAAATACGGTACCGAGGCAGGCCGCGATGTGTGTTTGCCGTTTTATTTATTTGCACAGTCATGCAAGCTACGCGGAATTAACGTATTTTTTGCACGCGACTTCCTCGCCCGGATGACGGCGCGGGTCGATGCCGAGCGCCGACCTGAGCTTTCGTTATCGCCGGCGCGATTAAACCAGCCGTGATGAATTTAACAATCACTTTTTTTTTTTGCTCGCGTACACACAGCGGACAATTTTAGCGTGACGCGGTGACATTCGAGAAGTAGTTCGCTGCCGAGGAAAACAAATACGAGAGAGGAGAGTAATGTTGTTGTCTTTTCGCGAATTAAGAGCATTGAACGCGCACTTTGGGAGCGAAACGAAAGCTCGTATAAACGATCGAATGTCTCGACAGGCCGAAACCTTCGGAGAGGAGCGCGTAATGGCGATTCCGCGTCGCGTGATGGATGATGCTCGCGGTATCTTGTATCGCGGTATATCGCTGCTACCTCTTTCTCTCTCTCTTGCTTATTAAACTGTTCGGTATTTCTCGTGGACGGATAACAAGGCAGTGTCGCGCTCATACGAGAAGAAAGATGCGGACGAGAGGAAGATCGATGCCTTGTGCATACACATCTATGTAGCCGAAACTTTTAATAAGCGTCGTCCGCGCTACCGAGGTAGTCGACGGTCATTTATAAATTGCTACCGTTCGTCCTTTTAGGCGCGTCTGAAAAAGTTATCTGATTTATTTAAACGACCGGCTGAACATCCGAGCTGAAGCTAGAAATGAGCGTTTTAATTTATATAATTTTCCTCTCCGAAGCAACAAATGTCACCTGTACTATATTCAACTTTGCATTTCACACGCATCTCGTATTTTATTTATATTTGTATATAGCAGTTATGTATGTGTGTGTGTGTATGGATTATTACGCTGGTACAACAAAATGCTTATTCTCTCGGGAAAGAAGCACCTTCGGTCTTGTAATTCTCCGCGGACACCCGGTACGAAACGGATGATTGCGCGCCGCGAACGCAACAGATCGCTACGTTATTATTTTCGCCAGTTATCGAATTAGATGTTGGCTTAACAGGTACGTATAGCGCAGGTCCCCGCATACCCGTTTTCATAGGCGTACATACACCTCCGCCGCTTATCGTCCGCGCCGCCCGTCCACGAATTCTTGCGAAATGTCGCGTCTCTCCTTCTGTTCGTTTCGCGAGTAAACAAGAAGAAAGGCGAAACTACAATATTTAATGATATTCCGAGTACTTCAGTGAGCGATCAGAAGCGAAACGCTTCCTCCGCCGGAAGGAAAAGCGGCACGGTTGAGGTGGCTCCGGTTTCTGTCGCGATCGTCGTCGGTCACGTCGATCGTGCTTTATGTCGTCCCTTTTGCATAAACGCGCTCAATTTGCTCGGACGGGGCTGTAAATTATGCCGATTCAGGAACGTAGCGCGGATGACGCCCATGGGCTCTCCTCTCCCAACGCTCCTCTTTCCCTCTTCTCGACGTTACAGCTCCGCAACTCGATTCCTCTCTCTTTCTCTCTCTCTTTCTCTCTCTTTCTCTCTCACACTCTTTCTTCTCTTTCGCCTTTGCCGCGAACGTAGGGGCATCCCCCAGAGATTACAGCTCCACACTCGTTACTACCTACAACGTACTTACGTTACTTTTAGAACTGCTTATTACTGTGATTACCGGCGCATAATGCGGCGACCGCGAGCCGTTCTACAATTTATTATTGAATTGCTATAATACGGACTCAGCCGGCATCGCTTCGACACGCCGACGTCGTTATATACACGCTGTTGTGGAAAACGCATAACGGACGGCTTTTCCCTTCGTTGTTTACTGCGCGCGCGAAAAAAGGACGTGACATACGCACGAATTCCGCTTACGTACTACTAGCGTGTAAATCGTTCTTTCTTCAACTAAACGTCATGTAATTTGTCGATACACACAACTTTTTTTTTGTTCTCAAGAAAATTATAATAAATACATTACATGTATATTTTTCTGTTCTTGTGTGAATAATAACGTTGTAATCTAGGTTCTAATCATTACGTAGTCATGTTGTCCACTATGGTAGACAGTTTTGCGCCATTCCATGTATATACATAACTGTTAGATTGTTTGGCGGAATTTTTCCTCTTCCGACAACGTGAAATGCGGAAGAGAACGTTCAAGGTGTAGACGCGAAGAACGCGCGTGTATATGTGTGCACAGAGACACATATACATATACACATGTATGTGCTCGAATGCATCGAACAAAATCGGTCTTCTCTTTTATTTCCTCTCATCCTTCTCTCACCCTTCATCTCTATATACTTCATATAATATATATTTGTTTACTTCAATACTATTTATTTTTTACTGTTACTTTCATGCGTGATTGACTGTAGAGCGAAGCATAAATCGATCACAAGATTTTAAAGCTTTGAAAAGTATATTCATATTCTGACTCTTATTTTCAATTTTACTTAAATCGGCCGCCGTTTTTAATGTCATATTCAGTGGATAAGAAATAACACAAATATCAACACAATATCATATGTTCGCGGTTTGCTCGTATGTATATATGTCATGTGAATCGTATAAATTCGAACTTGTCGTCGCAAAACTGTGAGTTTGCAAATAAGTTCTGTACGCGTGTACTTGCGCAGACGCAAGCTCGAACATCACACGTGCTAACGAGTTTCGCGAGAAAGGAAAGCTCTATCGTGAAATCGCGACAAGTAATACACGCTTTGAAATTCGACTCGGTAGAAATGTATAATAGTGAACGAGATACGCGAGAGAGCGTAGCACAAACATTTGTGTTTTAATATATATATTATCTGTATATATATATATATGTATGTGTACGGATGCAGTATATTTGTGGCATATATATTTATTATTTATACATATTTAATTTGCTTAGTGAAACGTGATATGAAGTGTATCTCTTCATTGCTCTACAACGCCATATTGATTGCAATAAATCTTATTATCCGACAGTAAACAAATTTAATCGTATATTTCCGCGTATTTTTCACGATACAGAAGCCACGAAGCTACTTACAAGAAATCTTTATTGAGTAACTTGTGTAACCGAAAAATTCTGAAACCGAGCACCAAACACACTTTGTTGCACAAGTCCGTTCATATGTAATAGAAGTCTGAATAATAGAAGATATCATGGCACGTACAGCATCATTGTCTCATATTAATCTAAAAACTTTGCGAACTGAACTGGGATGGGATTATCCATGGGATTTAACCGGGATTGAAATACCTACAGCTTTAGTAACTAACGGTTATCGCTCTTCGATCAACAGAATTACACTTTTTGGGTTTCTGTCCGTTCTAGTTAAGGTTAATTAAGATTTTTACATACAGAAAAACCGATACAGCGAGCTTGCACTACTTACACAGAGCAAAAACCTCATTAGATATTCATCAGACAGCTCTATGCGATATCTAATAGACATCTGATGAAGATTCTGTGGATTTTTGTTCTATGTGAGTATAACATATGAAAAGCTTTTTGCTGATATATATTTATTTTTGACAAAAAAAAAATCTCAAAAAATTACGTTCGAGATGTACAAACAAACAAACAAAATATTATTATTATATACACAATTGTATTACATTGCATTGTTTTTACTTGTGTTTAGTCTAACTAAAATAACCCTAGTGAGTTTATTTTAATGTTGTGTAAAACAAAAAAGAACATAATCTTTTCAGATCCATCTCAGGAAGGAACTTCGTTTCTGTGATATAAAGCTTGCTTATTGCTTCCAGCGTTATGTTCAAAATTGCGAAATCAAAACCTTCGTCTATGAACATAACTTCTTACACATAGCAAAATTGCTGTTGAGAAATTGTCAATCATCAATGTGTAAAGTATGACATATTTGTCTGTATTAGTACTATTATATTGTCGCGTACATTGTTTTATAATCTAAATAAAAACATGTTTAGAACATAACTATAAATATGATTATTGAGCTTACCAAGGATAAAGATGAATATACAGTTAGAACAAATGTAATTAACTGTATAGGCGAAGATTTGGACCTTGTAAATTTTATCATAAATCATTTTCGAGACGTAAGCAAAATTGCGACAGAATCTTTTATAACGCACAGTCTTCTCAGATTGTTTCATTTAGTAGCGTTTACGATTTCAATCTATCCTGAATCGCCTTGGGTTGCTCATTTGAAGAATACAAACGGATTTTTCGGGGAACTTATAGTCTACATGTTACATAATGTATCTCTTCCTGGTATGTGTATATGGGTGTATATATGGGTGTATATATGTATTAGTATCCATACTAAAAGTGAATCAAAGAAGACTTTGACTTACTATTCGTATCTGTACTTTTAATAATCTTGTAATTTTATTGTAGATAATGTATTAAAGAACATATTTTTGATGATTTTGAAGCTATTAGAAGTAAAATTTCCAAATTCTTCTACAACACATTCTAAACCGTTTTTGTGTGACCTATTCAATATGCAACAACTGATTGACAACGGAATAGCGCAATTCACACATGTGACATTTTTCATGTACAACTATGAAATTCCCATAACAGACTGGTCAAAAGTAGGAATGTGGTTAGACATGATGTTAACGATAAGAATACATCCTGAATTACTTCTAGCTCAAAGTCTTAATTTTGATCTTACACTTGTACCTGTAAATGTAATGGCAATTAAATATTTGAGCGAATTGATAACAGCCGACGCAGAGGAAGAACTCGAGAAAAAATTTAATAACTTTTTACAAGTCTTACGTTATCCCGTAATAGAGAAGTGTATACTACTGGTAAACACTTATAAAGCCAATACGATTAAGTCTTTAATGACTATACATTTCCTTATTGAAATGAACATATTTTTTCAAAATTGTCATTCTCACATAAATCATTTATATGCGACATATTATCAACGAACACTAGATCTGTCAACAATAACCGACGGTAATATATTCAAAATCCATAGCTCTTATGTTGCAAATAATTAACGGAAATAATATTTCTTATCTAACAATTTGGTCTTTTTTTTGTGTACAAATTTTAGAAGATGCAAAAGCACGTGTCGAAGAGCTTATATTACATGTACGGATAATTATAGGAGCCTTAAAAAGTTTGTTGGATCAATTATTTATAAATGAAAATCAAATAGGGGCATGATGATGACATCGATTTAAAAACTTGGCTATATACACGTGTATATTAGGAAAGCCTCATGCTCGTGTTCAAAAATATTTTCCCTAAACGTTTATAGGTACAGAGAAATGTATTTTTCATAGTTAAAGTATTCCTGAGACATTATTACAACTTCATGTATAAAGATATTGATATCCTTGCTCATACATATGTGTTTTATATTAAAGAGCAGTAATTGATGACAACTAGAATTGTTATAAATTGAATTACGTATCATTTTATAATAATTATAATTTACTTGTGCAATTATATTGTGTAATCTTTTTTCTTAGTGCACAATTAATAAAATGTGCACTTAACACGATCCTATTTCACTTACAATTGCTAATCGTTACCCTAAGTCCTAAGCTTGCGACGCACAATGCTTATACTTTGTGTTAAATTGCACGCGAGCACCAGAAGTCTAATTTATGATGAGAAAATCAAAGAATTGTCAAAAAATTCGTCGTGATGCTCGCACGCAATTCAGCGCGAAGAAAGACATTGTGTGTGCCGGAGGGTCTGTAAAATTACATAAAGTTTTGCGTCGATCAAAGCGAGAGAGTTACGCGAAATATTCACTTACTCGTGGCCTAGCAATGTAAAACATAGTACACAAATACAAGTGATAATAAAATTTTATCACTCACCTATTACATCAATCTACTGCTTATTTAGGTGTATGTGAAATACATCTAATGTTCTCGTCAGAAATTCGATTGCGGTCGTTCTCAAGGAGGACAGGAAAGTCGGATCATGCCGAAAATTATCTCTCTCGGTTCTGAAATCATGTCAATGGCGACGTCTTACTCGCTCAAGTTATAAAAAGAGACTATGAGAATAAATTTTTGTCTCATATCTATACCTACATTAGCGTGGCTACTTTATTTTCACATGGCGGTCGAAGACCTCAGCGCAGACTTTGTTCTTCCGTATTTTTTTCACGATTCTTATTACTTTTCGCAACGCGCGAGAGAATCTTTCGCAGAATATCGCGGGCGTACGAGCCAAAGACGGAGAACACGGACGGAAACTGAAGTTGGCTACTTTTGAAGTATCGCGCGCGCGGCAGCGTCGACGCATGTCTCCGAGCGCGCCCGAGCGGTTGTATATAGCAATTGTTTTAAAAACATATAAAGGTCACGTGAATAAATAATGATTCGCGTAATTCTATCGTTTCGCGATAAAGGTGACGAAAAATCGGTAGTGACGCAAGCGAGATTCTCGCGTTTGGGACATATATATCGCAAATTTTTTCGCGTTTGTTAGCGCAATGAGGAGCGATGATTCAACGTCGTCGCGTCGCAGCAGGTACGAACGCTCGCTGCCCGCGAAATCCGAGAGTGTGCGACGGCGGCGCAGCGCGCGCGTTCAGCAGGCGACCCAGCGGCGGAAGGACGCTATGGATATGTTCGGATCATCCAAGTCGCGTGCCCAAAAGAGTGACGGTGAGCATTGGTTTTTGTCGCAATCGCATCGGTGATATCGTGTCCAGGTTTCGGTTATGTCGCTTGCGGTGAATCGCATGATTTTGCGCGCACTCGTAGAGAAATCCCGTAGTTTTTTTCTCTCTTACGAGCGGTTACATTTTGGCGTTGTTATACACATGTGGGTGCTAGCGCCTCGGCATGTTACGACGGGTAATCGCTGCACTAACCAGCGCCGTGCCCGGTATCCATTTTCGCGTGGTTAGAAATTTGTCAAGTTTTTTTTTCTTTATGCAAAAACTTCCACTTGGATCTCTCGATTTTGTGCCAAACCATATACACTATTGACGTAATCTCTCTCTCGAAGTAATTAACATGTAAATAGTCCTATGTATACCTCGCTTAAACTCTCTCGCAGTTTGTTACACACATATCTCACATGTGATGTTTTGACAAGATTGAGTAGGTCACAAAACAAGTGTGGAAACATTTAACTTTTTTTGTTTTCCAATTTACTTACACAATTATTGTTCTTCACATGTACAGACTGCTTGATCAATTGAACAATTTGTCTCTCATATGATACAAAGTATATTTGTGTAAAACAAGAAAAGAAATAGAATTTGAACATTGCTCTGCTAAGCTGGCTGCCCACATCTTTGCTAACTGATGTAGTCTCTATATTCAGTAACATTTGCTGTGCTCTGTAGTGCATCTGTTCCTGGTTCTAGTAGTTAGCTATTTGCAGAGTATATTAGACCCTTTCTTTTTTTTGGCAAGGTGCAGTCTGCTTTATCTTTCAGATCTAGAGGTCACTGGTATTTCCCGCAGTGGTCGTGTGAGGAAAAAATCTTCCAAGCTTGTTGACTTTGAGTCACCCGATAATATTACAGACAATAAACTTAAAAGGCAGAAAGCTCAGACACAACATTTGCAAACTCAGCCATTCTTGGAAAGCCACTATGAAATACAGCAGCATCATCAACAGATACTGCCTATTCCATCCAGTCAAGCGAATAACGACGGGCGACAAAGGAAAAGTTTGAGCTCTCATCATGAACAATCTAGACTCAAAGTGGAACTTAAGGATGAACTTTTGTCTGATAATGAAGGACAGTTGTCAGGCTCAGAATCTGATGATCCCGGATTAAATGAAGAAGAGAACTATAGCCTAGAGTCTGGGAGTGAGAATGAGATAGATCCTCTTATGATCGATGAGAGAGAAACGGGATTCAGGAAACTAGAGCCTCCATCAGGTCAGGAAACGCCATCGCAAGCGAATAGTTTGTATATGCTTGAAAAATGTAAAAAAAAGCTAATTATTAAGGATGGAAAAATTATAGGCAAGTCGAAGACTCAGCGGAAGGATAAAGGGGTACGTACTAAAAACGAAAAGCAATAGAGAGAGAAGAATGGCCTTAATCTTTTGATGTTTTTAGAAAACGAGGTTTACTGCTTATATGCTATGGGCAAAGAAAGTTAGGCCAGAACTGTTAGAGCAAAATCGTTATATGGGTATCTAAAGCTGCATTTATATCGACTATCGGCTACGAAACGGCATGCGATGTTCATGTTTATATTGATCGTTGCTTTTATGCAAACTTTTTGTAGATTTTGCGACAATTTCTAAGCGATTAGGAGAACTGTGGGCTACAGTGCCACAACTGGAAAAATATAATTGGCGCAGGCGTGCAAAGCGCCTAGCGGCAAAATCTCACTCTTTGCCGGCAAGTAAGAATGAACCAAATTGGAAAATGCCACAACCTGTCTCTCCAAAAAAGTTCATTAATAAAATTGGTGGGTTTGATCCTTGTATAGTATACAATGTATGTTTTGTATATGCGTAGTATAATCTTTGCTTTTTTCTCTTCATGTATGCATGTGCACTGGATAAAAATATTTATTGAAACAAATATTCTTTTGATCTTTTTGTTTGTAGTTTTTTTTTATACTTGAGTCTTGTTAGATGTATGCTCGTATGGAGATTCTTTATCATTTAATACGTCGATGATGAATTTATTTTTGTGTGCTCTATATTTCAGGTAATAACGCGAAGGAAGTAAAATCGGCAATAAAAAAGCCTGCTTCTATTCAACTTGGTATGCCGTCTGTAGTCGGGAACATCCCGGTCTCGCCGTCAAATCGCACCGGCAAGGATCTGGTCAATGAGCCGGTAATAGGCACGGGAATGTATAAAGTCGTGGGAATGCAGCCGATCGATGTTGCTGCTCATCTCAAACTTCTGGGCGAGAGCTTGACCATAATTGGAGAACGTTTGAAGGAACATGATGGTCAGATCGCCATTTCCGGCACTTTTTCGGTTCTGTTGGACTCGCTGCTCTGTGCCTTAGGTCCGTTGATGTGTTTAACGCAACAGTTGCCAGAAACGAATGGCGCTAGACCTGAGACTCTGTCACAAATGCTTGATAATATCGCATATCTTATGCCGGGTTTATAATACAAATCAATAAGTATATATATATATGTACATATACATGCATATACAAAGTATGTATAAAGTTATATCAAAAAGATTGTATGTAAATATATGAGATTAAATAAAAATATATGAAAGTTATAAGTAAATGACCAGGTCAATCTTTTTCAGTTATAAGCTTCTACATAATTTGTATATTTAATTTCTTATATTTCTGCTCATCAAAGAACAAACTTTGAAAATTTTGCATATAAATTATATTTGTATAAAAAAGTTGCAATAAATATTTACATATATGTATATAATTCTATAGCTGTACATGATGTTAAGTCACATCGTAATTATTGGTCTTGTAAAACGGGCGGGCACGTGCAAAATAGATTTTTATCGCCGTATATGTCGTCTATCCTTCCGACACTTGGCCAAATTTTGTTTCTTCCCCTCACGAATGGCTAAAGTGTGACAAATACAATTAATATTTATATAAAATTAATTAATATCGATATATTAATATACTTACAGCAGGAAAAGCCGCTAATTCTCGTGAGTACGGCCGATTCCATTCGGTGGTTATCACTTGTTCCTGAGTATGAGGCGCCATTTTCAAAGGATTCTGCGCAATATCTAATTTCCCTTCCTCAATATCAGCAATCTCCTTTCTTATAGCTATAAAAAAATTTATAAATTCGAGTAAACAATACTTTACTAAAACATCGAGATTATTTGCATAGTTTTTCTTAAGCTCACAGATTAGGGAATCGCAAAATCTATCCAACTCGGTCTTGTCTTCGGATTCAGTTGGCTCGATCATTAAGGTTCCGGCCACGGGCCAGCTCATGGTCGGCGCGTGAAAACCGTAGTCCATCAATCTCTTCGCGATGTCGACGGCCTCAATGTTAGCAGTCTTCTTCAAGTCCCTTATATCCAAAATAAACTCGTGCGCGATCAGTCCGCTTTCACCTTTATACAGCGTTTTGTAATGTTTCTCTAATCTCTTGCTCATGTAATTGGCATTGAGAATAGCCACCTGTGTAGCTTTGCGCAAACCCTTCGGGCCCATCATTTTGATGTAAGCCCACGAGATCGGTAAAATAGCAGACGAACCGAAAGGTGCGGCCGAGACGGCGCCGAGACTTCTTATATCGTCGTTGCCGTAACCCGAGCAATTTATCACCGGGTGATTCGGCAGGAAAGGTATAAGATGTCGCTTCCTGAAAATTAAATTTTTATATTTGTATTTTAAATTCAACAAAATAGAGCTATGAAATAAACGATTATACTTACACTCCAATTGGACCCATGCCGGGCCCGCCGCCACCGTGAGGAATACAGAACGTTTTGTGCAAATTGAGATGCGACACGTCGCTGCCGTAATCGCCAGGTCGACACAGACCGACTTGGGCGTTCATGTTGGCGCCGTCCAAGTACACTTGCCCACCGGCGTCGTGTACCATGTCGCATATATCGCCGATCGTCTCTTCGAACACTCCGTTTGTGGACGGATAAGTGATCATCAAACAGGACAGCGTCTTTCGATGCTTGTTTATCATCTCCGTAAGATGTGTCGTGTCGACGGAGCCGTCCTTCCGTACAAGGATCGGCTCCACTTGCATGCCCGCCATTTGCGCGGACGCGGGATTCGTGCCGTGCGCGGATATCGGAATCAGACAGACTTGTCGATGCTTATCGCCGTTGAACTCGTGGTAGCACTGTATAGCTCTCAGACCCGCGTACTCACCCTGCGCCCCGCTGTTCGGTTGGAAACTGATACCGTCGTAGCCGGTAATCGCGCACAGATCTCGCTCCAATTCGGCGAACAGTTCTTGATATCCCTCGGCCTGTTCGAGCGGAGCGAAAGGATGTATGTCCGTGAAGCCTTTCAAACTGCAAGGCATCATTTCCGTAGTCGAGTTCAATTTCATCGTGCAAGAACCCTAAAAACAAAAACGTTGATATTAGAAACAAACAAAAAGTGAAAACTGCTGTTTGTAAAGTAACAATCGCTCACCAGCGGAATCATGCTGTGAACGAGAGACACATCTTTGTTCTCGAGAGATTTCATGTACCGAACTATCCTGGTTTCAGAGTGGTAGCTGTTGAAAACGGGATGTTGTAAGTACGGAATAGTGCGGTAGAAGTTCGATCTGTCTAAACTCCTCGCGAGATAACTGTCTTCCTGGGCAACATCCTCGATCGTAATGTTGGCCGAAAATATCTTGTAAAGATCATTCACGTCTTCTACCGTTGTCGTCTCATCAAGGGATATACCGATCGTACCGTCGTTGTAATATCTGCGATTGTTCCACAACAACAATTATTCAATAACAAAATCACAAACTGTTAGACTGTGCTTAAAAGAATACAAACCTCAAATTTATCTTAGCTTTGCTCGCATTGGCTTTGATTTCTTGCACAGAGATCTTCGGCGTCACTCTGATGGTGTCGAAAAAGTATATATTGTTTATCGCGTTTCCGACCGCTTCTAAACCCCACGCGAGAGCCAACGTTAAATTGTGCACTCTGCTTGCAATATCTCGTATTCCTTGAGGTCCGTGATAAACCGCGTACATCGCGGACATATTCGCCAGCAACGCTTGCGCGGTGCAAATATTGCTGGTGGCCTTGTCTCTTCTGATATGCTGCTCGCGCGTCTGAAGTGCCAGCCGATAAGCATCTTGCCCGTTAGAGTCTCTTGTAACTCCTATCATCCTGCCGGGCATCAGTCGCACCAGCTTCTGACGGCAAGCGAAGAATCCCGCGTGGGGTCCGCCGTATCCGAGCGGCACTCCGAAACGTTGACTCGTACCCACGCATATATCGACACCGAACTCACTTGGTGGTTGAAGTATAGCCAGCGCCAGTAAATCGGTAGCGGCGCAGACAAGTGTCTGAAAGAAGAAGACACATGGTTTAACGTTAATTAATAAAATAATAGTAAAAAAAATATATAATTCTTTGTTTCCATTTGTATATTTTTATAATTCTCGGAAGTAAATACCCCGTTCTCGTGCGCTTTGATGACGATGTTCTCGAAATCGTGCACGCATCCAGTTGTATCGGGATACTGGACGAGAATACCGGCGATATCCTTGGCGCAGGTGTTCGCTTTGAACACATCGCCGATTTCTAGCGTCAAACCCAGGGAAGCGGCGCGCGTTGCAATAACGCCGATAGTCTGAGGATGCACTTGATCGGATAGAAACAATTTCGTTCTCTTGGTATGTCTGTATGCGAGAGCCAAAGCCTCAGCCGCTGCTGTTCCTTCGTCCAAGAGGGAGGCGTTAGCCACCTCCATCCCCGTCAAGTCGCATATCATAGTCTGGTAATTCAACAGGCCTTCCAGTCGTCCTTGCGAAATCTCTGGCTGATAAGGAGTGTACTGCGTCGTCCTAGAAAATGTAATGCAACAACGCTGTTTATTACAAATTTCCTCTTCAACATAAACATGTTTATCGACTTTTATATTTTTGTTTGCGCGCCTCACCATCCCGGGTTTTCGAAAATATTGCGCATAATCGTGTGCGGCACGCAACAGTTGTGATATCCCATGCCTATGTAAGACCGCCACACGTCATTCTTCTCCGAAATTCTGGTGATCTGCTTTATTAGCTCGTACTCAGCTGTGATAATTTTTTTATCGTTGTTATTTTATTTCATCGCTCTCTCTGTATGACGACATGTATATGATTATAATTTTGTTTGAGATCACGTGCGGAGCGGACGCACGAGATCGAACTATGACCTTAGATAACAATGTACATGAAAGAGATTATCAGCTTTTTCATATAGGCTTCTCGACAAAAATTATACAAAAGTCTCGTGACTTTAGTCACGTTTTTACGAAGTGACCTATCATGCTGTGTCTAATCAAGGAAAAAAACTACAAATCTCACTGTTTCTTATCTCAAAAGGAAAACTCATGCGACTTCACAAACAGCGGAATAGAAATTGACGATTCACGCCCAAA
This sequence comes from Pseudomyrmex cubaensis, assembly GCA_014825685.1. Lineage (NCBI taxonomy): Eukaryota > Metazoa > Arthropoda > Insecta > Hymenoptera > Formicidae > Pseudomyrmex > Pseudomyrmex cubaensis. The sequence goes on from QVOA01020047.1 coordinate 36,264, forward strand.
TTAATATGATTTATTGAATTTCAACTTAGATATTGTGCAGTGATGAAGATCATACTGATTGCGGAGAGAACAAAGTAGTAGTAGTAGTACTCACAAATGGGATCGTCAAGATTCAAGTCGCCCTTGTGAAGAATCTTAGCTGGCACTGCTGTTTCCGTTAGCTCATCGAGACTCTATCGATATCAAAAATTACGAACAAAATTAATTTATTTGTGTTTTCTTGTAAATATTTTATAAAATTACATTATATCAAACTAACACGTGAGAATTTCATAATTACCTTAAATCCAAGTAGTCTCAGCATTTCCACTTGTTCCCATTCCCTAGGTCCGATGTGTCTCGTCTGGAATTCATCTTTTGGCGAGAGCAATCTTTCGAGATTCTCTTTCTGCGAACAACTCAATTGATATCCAAGTGCACGTCGAGTCACAAAATTGCGTTTACTTAAAAACCTGGCGTATCTCGTTGTCCTTAAAACGCACTGCATTGTACTTTTGACAAACATAAACGATGTGTGTAAAAATTTCCTAGACGCGTTTTAACATCACAGCCATTTGCGAGAAACTTCTCAAAACTAAACGGACGCCAAACGTAACGGAGATTTTATATGCCGAGTGCTTGATATCGTGCGCGCGTAATGTGATGTCACAACTCTTGTGATTACAGCTTGAACTCTTCAGCTTTTTAACCCGAGTTGTACGCGATGCCGTAGACAACATTGAGAAATTATTTTGTATCTTATGACGCGCTAAAAAGTAGAACGTCCTACCCCCAGCGTCGAATTGTCATAAACAAACTTTGTTTTTATTGCTATTTTGCAACTATTCCGCAAGACGTGAAAGATTATCTAATGTGACAAAATAAAACAAACAGACACGTTTTACTCTGTTCATTGCTTTTGAGATTTTATTGATACAAATTTCTTATATATATAAACATTACATATACAATATATAAGAAATATACAATAATATATCAGGTTGTTTCTTTCATCAATAATATGTAATTTGCTTACATGCTATACTATATACATGTCAGAATTATTCACTCAAGTAAAACATAAATAAGTCAATTAAAGAACTGATAACAATCAGAACCACATATTTTGAGAAATATGTAAAAATACTTGATAAGGTAATTAGGGGAACAAAGCAACAATCGTAAGAAGTAATTTTTTATTTCATAAACTTATCTTGATTTTGCGTGAGTATCTTGGCGGATGATTTGGCGTCTAAGAAGAGTGTGTTTGCTTCTTCAATATCTTCTTTTTTGATGCTGGTTCTTTCGTTGATCTTCGCCGTCAAAGCTGCAGGTGTTAGAAGTTGCACCACATATCGCAGAGTCGTTTTTGTGCCGAGGTCTCCAAGAACAGAGAGAGCCTCGTCCTCGATTTGCAATCCTTCCGTGACTGCTCTTAGTTTCACTATCTGTTCGATTTCCTGTCTGGAATATGGAAGCGTCCTTATGATCAGCAGACGGTCCAACAAATCGAGAGGTATTCCGTGTGGAGATATAATGTCTTCTGTTCCCCTGATCACACAACGACCGCGATTTGTGGCGAAAATAACGATCGGAGCTATTGCGCTCTCCAGCGCACGATGCAGATAGGTAAATGTCTCTATGTCTAACATGTGAACTTCATCTATAAATAATACTCCAGGTACTAATTCGGCTATACCTTGGTCAATGTATTTGTTTACTGCTTTATTTATCTCTTTTCGTAGTTTATCTGAAATAAAATAAATAATTTACGTACAATTAAATGTCTAACTTGAAACTTTTTTCAAATAAAAATTAAATTTATATATGTATATAATGTATAAAAGAATAGAATGTCATTAATAAAAAGACATCAAGATAAATATATAAATAATATTCAGGGGTCAGAAGATAGCTTAGTGGATTGATGCTAGCATAGTAATGTTAAAGCGACCGCGATACTGGGTTCAAATCTTGCTATCATTTTTTTTCTCGGTGATTCGGAATCAACTTTCCAATTTTTAGCAATACGTAATCCTAATCCTTGTAATCTGGCACATGCGCAATTGCATAGTCAAGGTACAGAAATGGGAAATAGCACGAAAAGTAACGTCGAGACTAGCTATGTTTGACTGTATTCAAACAAATTTCTTACCTGTTATTTCGGTCTTTTTAGGTTTCATTAATTGTCCCATCATGGACATTATGTCTTGCCCACCTTGTGGTTTGGCATTAGCAACATCCAAATCGTGCAGCGTCACGTCTTGGATGACCTCCTTCTTCTTATGTACATCGCCTTTCGGCAAAGGGACATATTCCTCAGCTTCCAAATCAAATTCCGTAGCGAAATTATCGCTTCTACCTTGTCGCTTTACCGCTCCACTATTGGCTTCGATGTAAATAACATCGCCAGTTTCCACCTTTTCTTTTTGCAAAGACTCGTATATAGAAGGATCCAGTTTTAACTGTTTTGTGCCTTTGGAAGTCTTCAATCCAAGAACCACGTGTGACACTGTTTTGCCATAACCGCCCATAGGATTCTCTGTTTCCACAGGTGTTAATTCTGTGACTTCACCCTCGTAAACTTCCTTAGTTTCTTTGATTCTTAAACCAATGGCTCTTCTGAAATTCTCCATGAGAACCTCTGTCTTCTTTATTTCTGAACTATAAACCTCTGAACCCACCATAGGGCAAAAAGGCACCTTATTACCAAGTTCTTGAGCGATGGCGAGAGCTATCGCAGTTTTGCCTGTGCCTGGTGGACCAGCCAGCAACACAGCTCGACCTGCCATTCTTTTTGATTTTACCATATCAACAACAATACCTGCAGCCTGTAAAAACATCAATAAATGCCAATTATGTACATTTCATAATTTGATACATAAATACATAAATCTTATATAACTTTTACATACAACTCTTACTTTTACTTCAATGAAGAAAACAACTAAACACATGTAATAAATTATATATTAGTGTAGTAAAATATTAATCCTTTGTGTGCATATCTGTTAGGGTTTAATAAATAAATTTAATAAACAACTTTTCCAAAATAAGAATCAAATGTATAAGTTTATTTGTGTTCTAAATAATTAGATTTTTAAATATTGATTTTTTTGCTAAGAAAAACACTGTTTTAATCATAATTAATTGGTTTTATTTGTTAAAACTTGACTATTCTTTGCAACATCTTGTATGGTGATTTCAAATCGAGAAAAAAATCCTTTTGCGCATAAGGGAAAAAAGCGGGCAAAATAGGGATTAGCATTGCGTACGGGATTAGCGGAACACCGGATGATAGCTAATAGCCGTGGAATGGAAGAAATGCGCAAAACGGACAAGTTCTTGTCCATCATTTCTCGACTTGAATCATGGATAGACCCTATCAAGCAAATGTAACTGTTTGTCATCAGCGAAAAGAAACACATGCGCGGGGAATAATGTTAAAAAAAAGCAAAGTGCGAGTTATATGAGAAAAGCGGAACTTTGCTATAAATGACGGAAGTGTTGTTTTACAGAAAAATGGCTGCCACAGGCAAGACGCGGCAACGTTGTTACCAATCGACACCTCGCTTTTCCGGAATGTAAACTATTATTTTCGATCATGAAGCGGAATGTAAACGGATGGATAACTGTTATATTCTGGAACTTTTGTCTCGTTAACGTCTGGAAATAATAGATCCCGAAAAAAACGAGACGTTACCGCATTCTGCGTGTGAGAGCCATAAGAGCAGCCTTTTTATTCTTCATCAATGAAAATTTCGTTGTTGCGCAGCTTTGTGATCACATTTGATCGCGCAAAATTTCATGAACAGGCACGCAATAGATTGAGCAGATGATGAATAACGAATGACGATGCTTGTCACTGTGAACAAAAACGCTGAAACTTGAGTATCAAAATTTGCCGGTACCGATACAAGGTTCACAGTTACGGTTCTTCATAAATCAGTCATAAACATGCAAACAAGAACTGGTTTAATTTTTTTGCTGGCTAAATGGCAATTAGTTTATACGCCATTCGGCGAGCATGACAATTATCTCTGAAACTAACCTCACGCGCAAGTTCCTGACCGACGAGACCGGCCGCGTTTTGTATCGCTTTGCCGTTTTCATCGAGGCCTAATCCTTTGATGTGTGTATGCGCGGAAATTCTTTGAGTTTTTGCAGTACTCTTCACCTCCTCGATCTTCATGACTGCGATTGTTCTCGTTAAATCAATGCGAAGAGAAGTTGGAACACGTTGCTATCCTGCGTTTGGTTTCTAAGCGACTACTTGGTCTAACGAATGTGATGAACACTCAATGAGCAATGATGGGCAATCCGTTGCTAACCTCGAATCTCGTGCTTGTTGATGCACGCGTTGTTCTGCGGTGCCACGACATTTGCTATTGGCGGAAATCGAACACGTGCGCGTCACGCAAAGTTCAAAAGATAGAATAATGCGAAGCATTTATAGCGCTATGTTGACCGCAGTTCTAATTTATTGATCTATCCGTTGAAGACGATATCTTTGTTGTGTATAAAACTGTATTATCTTTTATTATCTGAAAAATACGGAAAAATAAGCTTAAAAATCAAAACATTCGGCAATTTTAGATAACTATAAAAATTATATTGCCGCAAAATAAAAATAAAAGATTAAATATGTTTGTTACTGTTAAAAAGTGCCGCGTTTAGTAGCTGATACACTTTTTGATAACTAGATGTCTCATGGCCGAAAACTAGTTTCTCGATAGTGCTGCGGGTAGCTAGCTTTCCTATATAAGAGCACTTTGAGAAGGTTTCCTCGGGTCCGATACACCTGGGAAAAAGCTGTCGAATGAATCACTTAATTTGAAGTTGTCGCTGATTTCAATCCCTCGTTCACTTACCGCAGCTTTTGCTGAATTTTTACTTGTTTCAAAATTCAAACGCGTTTATTTTATTTGGAGATCACATCGCAGAATTTATTCTTATAATTTGCTTCTATACAATTTTCTCTTGTAGTTTTACTTTTGAGTGTGGTTTGAGAAAAATTTCGTTTTATTTAATTTCTCTCTATTAAGAATTTTCCTCAGAAAGAACTTTGGAGCAAATTTAGAAATAATAAATAAAAGTTTATTCTGTACATATTGTATTTACAAAACATGTTTATGTGCGTTTTAAGTACCATAATTGCTCTCTTTTAATGCAATCAACTTCTATCTTCTTTGATTTTGGAATGAAATCATACTTTATGCAATGGTTTCGTTTCTCTAACTGTTGCCACAATCTGACTGTCTTTCATCTGAAAAAAAAAAAGAAGAAATACATTAAATATAGATTATCGAGACAAAGAACGTTAGAGTACAAAGTCCGAACTCACTTTAACATGAGCGTATAATAGAATCCCCACTAATGTCAGAGCTATACCAATCACTTGATTGATCTGTAATGTTTCGTGGAAAAGCAACGTGCCTCCCAACCATATTAGACAGAACTTGGAATGTCCAACCATATTATATCTATATTGCGTTTTGTTAAAGTATATATATATATTTATTTATTAAGAAATAACACATAAGTCTAAGAAAACCTTACAGATGTAAAAAAAAAAAACAAAAAAATGTCAATTAGCTAAAAGTCACAAAATGCTAATCATTAATAATAACTTAATATAATATTCTAATTTGTAAATTTCTTTTAATACTTTTACATAAGGATACGTCAAAGGTGAAGTCTTTCCTATTATCCAGTAAGAGGTCAAATTCACAAAGAATGCAACTATTCCCGATACTATAACCATGATCTGTAAATAATTAATATAGAATATAACAAATACAAGCTGATCTTGGTCTAATACATCTATGATTTTAATTGCATTATTAAAGGCTTACTCTAAAAATAAATAAATAAACTAACTACATATTTGTTTAGCTACAGCTTGAATATAATGACTTTTTATCAGGAACATACTACGTCCGACAGTGACCAATCATGGGTAAAAGTTTGTCCTACTGGCTCTAAAATTGGAACAACAACTAAGAGCATAATGGCAGACAATGGCGCTTGGTAAAATAACAATTGCATCGGATCCATTTGAAACTGCCTTTGTTTTCTATTTACCAACTGTAAGAAACATATTTTTGAAAAGTTTTAGCTTTCTATGATTATTCTAAAATCTATATTAATTTTAATTTTTAAAGAGCAAGAAAAGTTGACATACAACTTGATACAACGATGTTACAAACACTCCTAATGCTGCGTAAATGGTTCCTACAACATTAAATTGTATATCATAGTAAAAGCTGATTATGACTCCAAGTATAATCGGTATCAGTGTTAGCTTGACCAGCAAACTAAAACGCTTCCTGTAAAATATCATTTGCATCAGTATTACACAGGGCGTTGTTAACATTTTTGCCACCTGGTAAGTTCCAACAGTATTGTGGGCTAAACTCAGATTCGTCAAAACGACAAATCCACAGAATGTCATAGCAATCAATATCATTTCCTTGATATCGATGTCTTTGACACAGAAGACATCTAATTTCTCACAGACAATCAAACCGACAAACGTCATAACAAAGTGTATCATGGACAGCGTGATGTTTGGAAACCTGGTGTGAATGTAAAGCCATTTATTCAGCAATACAATAGCGATCGAGAAGGCAATGTTCAGCATGAGATAAAACGTGGTGACCACTTTCTTATTCATCCTTACAACCTAATGTTGATTCCTTGTCAGTATTAATAATTTTGTCAATAAAATAACATCAACACTGTGACCTCTTAGTATCTCGTGTTGTGCCTCGCACGTTCAAGATACATTTTAAATTCCAGCTCATAAATTTCAGCCAATGGATTGTTACTGATAAAGGTGCCGCTCCATTTGACCTCATTCATCGCTTCGCTTGTACTTGCTAATTCATATACATCACACAATGATACATGCTATATTTCGTTGCGTCTCGGACGTTTATTAAATCGACGCTCTCTTTATTGGAGTTGTCAAACTACTTCTTGAAAGGAGGGAAGACACTTTCGCGCGCAGCGCCTCTACCGCACATTATTTTTCTCTTACCCCCAAAAACGCGTATAGGAAATCGTTTTGATATCTCGAAGAAAGGTTACTAGAAACTCAACCAATCGCTTTGATCGATTCTGCGTGAGAGACATGAAAAGGCGCCAGAAAAAGTATTATTCGCGCGCGATGATTAGTCGATTTCGAACGTTTATCGATATCTCGACGTTGAGAACCGTAGCTTTTGATCTTTTTGCTGTGCACACGAAAAAAGAGCACACGAGGCAAGCGCCGAAGAACCGTTCGATATATGCCCGCTCAAATTTTCCGGCGGTTTTTTGTAATGTAAAAGTGACAGTCAAGTTGCTGCAGTAGCTTCGCATTAACTTAGAATATGATCGAGTTCTCGTTAGGATATCGCGAGGTAGTGCCGGATCAAACTCTGCCAGAAAAATGGAAAGAGATTACTCTGAATACAGGTAAGCGTGTTCTAACCCCAAACGATGGCCCGGCAAATTAAATTCCGCTCAAAGTATATCACATAAAAACACTTTAGAAAGTCGGTTTTGGTCACACACGAGATTATCGTGTATGTGTGGAACAAATTGTAGCATTTTTTTGTTTCGAAAAGCGGTTGTCTAACTATAAATCATCTTTGCAAGAGCTGAAAAGAAATTTAGAACTTGACTGTTTTACAGGCGGAAGCCAAAGTACTTTGCAAGACATAAAAGTACCAGAAAGAGCAGGTGGTTACTCGTACAAAGATTCTTCCAAATATTTCACTCGTAATCGTTTTATTTACTGGCGTATCTGCCACGACGTGCTTGAACTGGTTGAACACAGTCTAGACATTAATCTTGCAAATTGTCGAGTGAGATACAAGTTCACGGACACTCCGATCTTGGACGGAATTTCCATTCACGAAACAGTTAACTCTGTTGTCATTTTAATTGTCACTGTTTCAAGTGTTCACAAACTTTCCTTTTCTCATCCGGATAAAATTCACAAACAAGTAAGTGAGAATTGTATGTCTGTGTGCTTTTTTAACATACAGTGTATGCTACTTTGTTTATGTTATTAAAATGACAATTGTTTCTCTCAAGGAAAATTTATTGGGAACATATACAGATCTTAGTATACAGTCCATATTTAGCGAGGCTTCCGCACAAAGTGCCAGAGATCCTCATACATTTCACATTATCTCCAATGCTGGAACCACAAGTGAGTTGACAGAATATCTGCAAAATCTAACGTGTTTATTATTGATATATGGAATAATTTATTTGGCAATGTTTTATTCTACATAGATTCACCAGTACCTCATGCGGCAGCATCATGGCTCACATTGCCGCAAGAAGAGGCATTATTCGCTCTTGCCTATAATTCAGCTACTATATTACTCCTGAGACTCGATACCCTCACAGGTTACGTGCACGCTAGCGAACTGAAACAAGACTCGATAATGCCCAAGTTTCTGAGCGGTATTGCCACCGCTTTTAGAGGACGCAATACCGAGACTCACGTGGCCATGTCCCTCGCTATACACAATTACGGTAGCGACACGTATCTATTCGCGTTATGTCGGGAGGGCAATTTACGCATATGGTCTTGTAATAAATCGCAGTGCGTGGCTGTGGCGGACACGGCGATCGAGAATCGCGTCGCATTTTTAAGCGCGCAAGGACACGTCCTGAGGAAAGCGATCGGCGACAATAACGAATTGTATCTCGGCACGTTCTTGAAATTCGGCGTCGGGTGTGAATTCAGCATTCTGAAGCCAGTACAAGAGAACGGCATATTCAAGTTCGTCAGATTGTGTACATTGTACGCGCCAGATGTGAGTATTACTTAGATTAATACGCTTTTTTTTGCACTATGTATCACTGTATGCAACGTAAATATTACTTTTGCACAGCAACACCTGGTAGATTTCGCGTTCACATCTACAAGGCTATGGGCGGTATGGAGAACCGCGGACATGGACACTGTTGCAGTGACGCACGCACAATTGCCGTTGACCGGCACGCAACGGGTCAATTCCGAATGGGAAACCACTATTCTGGAACAGGCGCGTGATCGGGATTACATTGTCATGGATCCCGGAACGGATCCGAGACAGGCGTATATCAATTACATTTTTCATCCCGGACAATTCTCATTGACGGACATCACGAAAGCGCTCAGCATCTACAGAAGATCCAACGTGTTGGCAGAAATGACCTTTTCGCCTGCTATTTTGAAGGAGAGAGTTTGCATGGCGGTAGAAGCCGAAATGCAGGCGGAAGTGATGGATTATGTGATCATGGACGAGGATTATCTCGAGATCGCTAATCGATGCTGGTCGAAATTTTACTCCTGCGTCGTCCAATATCACGCCAACGGCACTCGTCCCGTAGGTTTGCTCTTATTGCCGAACGTTTACGGCGTCGTTCTCTTGAAGAAATCATCGTTCTCGCTTCTAAGACCTATGGAAGCTCTGGAGCATCTAGTGCTTTGCAACGACAAGTCGTACGTCTCCCGTTTCAAGACCACTCCCGTTTTATCGCAAGACGAAGACATCTGTCAGGATCTTATCACTCTAATGTCGGCGTTGATTATGGTGGGGGAACAGTTGTCTGAAGAAACTAAAACTGAAATCGAAAGAGAATTGTATCATCTGAAGAGTCCGGACATCATAATCGACGAACTGCTGTCCAAGCTGATGTTGGAACCCGATGACCCAGTGAGTATTCTAAACTTTTTTCCTCTGTAATCTTAACGCCAATAATTTTAAATGTGTCAACAGATGTCGGATTACGACTTCCAGTCTGATCTCTATCACAAACTGAGCAACGTTAAAGATATATCGGGCGCCATGGCCATGCTGTTGGAAGTTTTGACGTACAATCTTGGACAGTCGAATAAGTCGCAGTTCGAGGACGATCACGACGCGTCAAGAGCTTTATTAAATGTCAGTCATTTATTTGGCAGCCAGCTGGGTATTTCCACGGTGGCGGAAACCGTGACACAAATAGCAGTTTTGAGATTCGCTATTTGCAGAGATTTGTTGATCCTACAACAGATCATATTGCTGCGTCCTGAGCTATTTGACTCTAGATCTTTGCACACTATAAAATCGTCGTTGGCGCCCAGAACCGTTGTGCTCACTCAAGCTTACTACGTTGTCACGTGGATATGCGAGTCCATGGCGGCGTATACTCCTTCGCAGTCATTACTCGAATCCAGCTCTCAGCGTCTCTCGTCGACTCTGAAGCTCACCGATCCACGGATTAATGTCGGACAGAGACAGCATCGATCTATGTCGCTCTTGGAACTGTTCATTCACAGCAGCGGATCGAAAAATACTCATCTTCTGATGGCTCAAACAAACATGGATCCGACGGCTTTGATACCTTGGCACTACAGCATGTTGACGCATGTGACTCTTATCGCACAACTCATATGGCCAATATCGGGAAGTTTTATCTTTCCCGAGTGGTTGCTCTCCAGTTGTCAGTTCCTGCTCGTGCAAGAATACGTGAGACTTCTGAACACGTGGTGCGAGTGGAACAGTTCGTCGAGAAAATTTATACTGGCAGTCGCGTTGCTTGAAATGGGAGAGATAGAGAAGGCGTGCGATCATTTTCTTCGTGCTTCCAATGGGATTCTAACCGACGTGTTTTTGGCGAACGCCTTGCTCAGTTCCAACGTTACGTCGGGAAACAACGCTCTGATTCATTATTATCTGAAGGTGATTAAACTGTTCGAGGAGCACAACGCGTCCGATTGTATTATCGAGATCGCCGAAACGGCGATAGCGACCGCGGACGCTGACGATCCGAATTTGCCGACGCTTCATTCCATAATATTTGCGCAACATCTGAATCTGGGTCACCACATGGAGGCTTATCACTGCTTGAACGCGAATCCAGACGCCGCGCGTAGAGTGGACTGTTTACGACAGTTGGTCGTCACGCTGTTCGAGAAGAAGATGCTGATAGACTTGATTTCCTTCCCTTACGTTGATATGTACGAGGATCTCGAGAGAATAGTAGAAGGCAGAGCCAGAAGCGTTGATCTTATGGAAAACAATTATTACAACTTCTTGTACAGTTTCCATGTAAACAAGCAGAACATGCGGAAAGGTATAAGAAGTTTTTACGACTATAAATTATTTATACAGGTTTTTGTTTTGTTGTTGTGCATATTCCTAATGTATTTTTACAGCCGCGTCCGTAATGTACGAACAAGCAATGCGTTTGAGTCAAGAGCCTCATTCCGCGCCTATTATAGCCAAGCAAGCTCAGTGCTTGCTGGCGTGTATCAACGCCTTGTACCATGTGAGCGAGAAGTACAGGTGGATCGTGAGGCCTGTAATCGATCAAAGCGTGTCCGACGAGCCAAATTCGCCGAATCCGCCGAAAAAGAGAAGTGTAGACGGGAGAGAGGTGTTGCATTATAAAATCAAGAAACAGGTTGAGGTTCTTGAGTTGGATGATATCAAGAAGGAATATTACATAGTGGACGCGCGGTTGAAAATATCGAAGGCAAATTCGGACATACATATAATCGCACACAGTGGTAAATTTTTTTATTCAGTTGCGTAATTAATTTTTCTAGAAAAAAAAATACCAACGACAACTTGTTAATATGTCACACATTGTCGTATTTTTTTAGAATCATCGGAGCTTGTTGTCACTTTGTGCAGCATCGGCATGTATACAACGGCGCTACATTTGTGCGACAAGTTTAAAATCAGTAAAGCTTCCGTACTCGAAAGTCTGACTTCTCAGTGCATAAAACTTAGTCAACGCGAGGATCCGAACGCGTGGGATTGGTTGTTGCAAAATGATATTTTTGGTATATAGAAATTTTTCAAAGCCATCAGACTGTCGTAAGATGATTTTTTGAAGAAGTATGTTCAATTTTTCTCTTCCAGATATTGGCATATCTAACACCACCGTCACAAATACCGCTTGGAGACTGTTGGAATATTTCACACTGAACCACGAGAAAGATCATAATAGTGAACTACACAAAGCTGTCGCTAGGAAGTTATTGCAAGATGGAGCCTTCCTGCCGCAATGGTTATTAATGTCTTACAAAGTAAGCTTCAATCTTGATCAAATTTTATATAATTCGTTTTCTTTCTCTGTATAAAATGTGCTTGAGAAAATATTTAATTTGTAAAAACAGAAACGAAACGCCTCGGAGCTTCTTCGTCTTATGTTAAATACCGGTCGACTGTTGGAAGCCAGCGATTTAGCAGTGGACTATATTAAAGCGGTGTTAGGCAGCGGAAAAGAATATTTTGGTCTTGAAACAATGTTGGTGGTTACTGCACCGCCAACTTGGTTGCCGCTTAATACCATCGAAGTATTGCTAAGTGAACTTGAGCAGTTAAAAACAGATTCCACTCACAAAGAAGTACGATATGTTTCTGAAATTAGAATATAATGCCATATATATATTTAGTCATTTTGTTACATGTCACAATTTCCATTTTAGAGCTATGAGAGGTTGCAAGCAACGTTGGAGAAATATCTAGAAACAGTAGAACGTGTTTCGGAAGACATTGTTAAAATGAAAATGAAGGGTGAACAATCCTAGTAGTGAGTAACATCTATTTATTTAGTGTATATAATTATTGCAAATGCTTTGTACATACATGTACGCATCAAATATATCAAAAAAAAGTTTTTTATTCAGTATAACATACATATAATCATATTATACACAGTCCGGCACATTATTAAGTATAAATTGGCTCATGATTATTAAGGGCAATCACAGTTGTTAATGCGATAATAATAGTAAGGATTACGGCAACAATTGCAGCCACCGCATGTGGACATCGTTTGAACAATACCTATAATCGTTGTTTAAAGTTTCAAGGTTTAATTAAAATAAACGTTCGATATAATAAAAAGAAATTTTTTTGATTACAATGTAATAAAATTTAAAATTACCATTAACAAAACAACCACTCCGAGAATAAAAATAGATCCAATAGGTAAAAATAAAGACTCCCACCGTCTCGACATTTCAGGATCTAGATAAAAAAAAAAAAAAAATTGAAAAACTAAAATTGGTATTTTAAAAATATTCAACTGAAACGCACAATTTTAATGTAACAAATAAAGCATTCAATCTATTTGCATGTCAACAAATAAAGCACTCAATCTATTTTTTTAAGCATGGTAGAGAAAGCTCACCTATGCGCCAATATTGGATAAACTTATTGTACATAGGAATTGGAAATCTCGTTATAATAGTATTGTTTTTTGCAATTACAGAATCAGGCAAACTCTGTGTATCCACTGTTCGCATCTCGTCTCTCAACTGGTCTTCTATGATGTACATATTCCTATCGATTTACCTGTACAATTAACTGAAACAGTATTGAATCGTTCACGATTTTTGAAATTGAGTTTAATTTTATATGTCTATTAAAAGTGACTTTTCTATGTGATAGTGGAATGATTGTGTAATGATTGAAAAGAATGTGGATTGTGAGACAACAACATTAAGTGAACACATCCTGTTAGAGTACAGTTTATGGCAAAGATATTGTATCAAGTGATTGTCAGTTGTTTGTTAATCTTTAACTGTTGTCTTCATTATTTATTATTACTTCCCCTCTTTTTTACATTAAATAGACTTACAAGTATTGCATTAAGAGTTTTCATATCTATATAATGTTGTAACTTGCTCCTTTGCAGTCTTGCCTCTTCTGTAATCTAACATAATGTTCATCAACATTTTCATATATACATATATATGTGTGTTTGTATATATGTATGTATGTATATGCTAAAAATTTATTAATAAGATTTATTAATAATACTATACATGAGTTCTTAAACTTTTATATTAAAAAGGCTCTAATCAACAATCTCTGATTGTTAATATTAAAAATAATGTACCTAGACTTTTATTAAAAAAAAAGTTCTTGAAAGACTTACTGATATATCCTATCATTTGTTATGCAAATTATATAATACTGAAACACAAAAGACAATTGTGCATGTAATTTTTACAATTATTGTAATTATAAAAAAAATATATATATGAAATATATATATATTTACAATATTATTTTTATATAGCTATAAACAACAAAACACTTGCTTTAGTTTTTCAAAAAATATTTTTTAAATACTCCTTTTACTTTTAATAACTTGTAATTTACACTATAATTTCTTTACAAAACAGAATTTTGCTTCTCTTGTTAATTCTCGAATTGTGTACGTCACATGCTCATAAATATGTACCGGTAAGTTACAATTGCGTCGAAGAATAAAAATTATTGCGTACACTTACCTTATTCTAAGATACAAACATCTTTACGCACCAACGTGACTACTTGCACATCACAAGCAGAATACCAAACGCCGAAACACGTGCGTACATGTCTAGCTCGCGCGAAACAATGAAAAAATTGAATTACAAGTCAACTCCGCACAACTGGCATGTTGCGTCCGTTCATATACACAGTAACATTTTCCTTCGTGCTTCTCGTGTACGTGTAACGAGCGACGGGGAGATAAGCAAGTTTAAAAGTTCAATCTTTTCAAAGAACCGCACTGAGAGATAGTCTCAAGATAAACTCGAAAGTTTGTTCTTGGCTCAGTTACGTGTTACTTGTTTCAAGCATAATTTCACACGGAAATTTCTATCTGTACTATCGTTTTTTTAAGAAGCAAACAGATTATTGTGCTCCGGAAGAAAAGAACAGTGTGGGAAACACGAAATGCCGAAGGGTGTTGCATCGAAATAAAAGGATCTCTAATTATAGGTATATTTTTGTATTTAATCTCATCTACATATTCGATTATCTGCGACAGATACTGGATTTCGACGAAGTTATCTAGATTGGAATGCGTGTGGTTCAATGGCATGGCGGCGTGCGGTGGTGGAAAAACCGGCTGATTTGTTGATGTTTGTATGTATGTAGGTGTTGATACGCGTGCGAAAAATCGGCAGGATGATTAAAATATCAGCTCTCAATGAGGAATCGACCGAGGAAAGCGAGGAGGAGGATGTGCCTACGATCACGAAGGAGGCGCAGGTGCGTAAGCATTAGGAAATTATCGGCCTTCTGTTTACATGCTCGTATATAACCTCGCACGTTAATGTTAAATATTCACAAAAGATTATTTTGCGACATTTCTCCCCGTTTTTTACTCAAATACCGTTGCTAATAAAATCAATTTGCAATTTATTGCACATATTTTGTTATAATATTTATTTAGCTGCCATTTAATACATACAATATGTAGTCATATACATGCATATGTATAGATGACTCTATTAGTGTTTCTTATGTTTTAGTTAAATGTTCACGTGGCTTGTATCTTTATCTAATTATGATATTTTATGTCTATTGTTACATGTGTGTGTATATGTACATATATATATAGATATTACATGTTAAAGATGTAATACAAACATTGAGAAGATCACTATGATTTTTTTCAGGAGCAAATAGCACTGACTGAATACAATAAAGCCTTAGAATTGTTGAAGGAGAATAAGCAAGAAGAAGCACTAGTTATTTTTAAGGATCTCTTAGAAACTGAATTGCTGGATGAAGTGGGAAAGCCTGAGGTGCCGGATGGCAGATCAAGACCAATGTTATCTCTGAAATATTCTTGTTTCAAGAACATTGGTGCTATTCAGGCAGCATCTGGCAATTATGAAGATGCAATAGACAATTACTGGGAGGCTGCAAATCTGGATGAGTCCGATGTAACGTTGTGGTATAGGATTGGCACATTAGCCATGAAGATTTCTAACTTAGAATTAGCTTGCTCATCTTTCAAGCAAGGTCTGAAGTGCAATTCCAATCACTGGCCATGTTTGGACAACTTGATAACTGCCTTATATGCCGTTCCTGATTATATGAACTGTCTGTTGTATATTTCTATAGCATTAGAAAAAGATCCTACCTATGTAAAGGGTCTGGCTTTTCGCGATAAAATATTTAAAGACATTCCGTACATGAAAGAATGTTATAAGTGGTACAATAGTGATTGGGAATTAGATCCACCATTGTATACTGAATATGATCACATGTTGGGTGAAAAACTGTTAGCAGAGGCGAACGTAGTTTCTCAAAAATGGGCGGAAGCATGTAAAGATGAGTTTACACCAAAGCCGTTGCCTATTTTGACTTTGAGAATGCCTTTGACAACTTACACGTGGCTGGCTCTTGGAGAAAGTCTAGTGGACATGCACATGTATATCACTGAGAACAATTTCAACTTTGTTAGTAGAATTATATTGTTGGTTGAAAATCCTCCAACTGACAAGAATACAGCAGCGAATAACGATTGTGAGATTGAAGAGAGTATGGAAGTAGATCAGCAGAATGATTTCATTCCGAATGATGAAATGATCAAACCTGTTAAAATCGAGACGGAAGATTGCGAAATGTCAGATGACAATCAGGTTTTTAATACGGCTTCTGACACGGCGATGGAGGTTGAAACTGAAGATGATAAAAAGTCTTCTTGCTCAACTGATGTGCAAATAATCGAGGATGACGATCAATTAAGAATGTCTGACACGGATGGTTTGCAGTGTGAAGAACAAAGTGAAACGAAGAATATGGATTTGGACGAACATATGCACTCTGTTGAAGTTGACGCAAATACCGATAAATTGGAAAGTGATAAAGTTACCGATGATGTTTATAGCACGGATAACGGAGCGCCTAATGAAAAATCCAGCGATAAGGAAAGTGACAAATCGAGCGATAAAGTTTCCGAGAAAGACACCGAAAAGTTAAATGAAGCAACAAACAAAGCGGATGATAAAACTCATTCTGAAAAAGTTGAACGAAAAGAGGAAGGACAAAAGGTGAAGAAGAGACGCAGGAGCGCATTGTGTTTTTTGCAACAATGGGCCTGGAGTTGCAGCAGCATGAGACGCTCCGCAAGAGTTAGAGGTTCAAATAGAAGAGAAGCGGAAAGAGACGATGTTTTGTTGGAGGAAACACTTCGTAGATTGTTCCCCAGTACTTTGCTGTATGTATATGTCGCAGGCAGTTTCATACTTGTATTAAATGTATAAAATATAAATTGTGTTTGTATCGAATTTTTCTGTGTGCAGACCTGATACAGTAAGGTTGACTAAAGACGACATCACTAAGAATCTCGAAGACTCTATGGACACTATGGATATGTATCAGTTATTTTCGAAACAAGAGAATAAAAATAACACAGAAATCTTCAAAAGCTCAGAAAGTTCGAAATCACCAAGTCCGGATGCTAGGTATTAATCGTTTGATAGTTTAGCTTCTGTCTCAAAAAATGCGGAAAATGTTTTTAACGGAAATGTCTTATTTGCACACAGTCGGACGCAGAAGTACTTCGGGACGGAGGCAGAAACTGCTGACGTGAACGCGTTTATAGATGAGTACAGCAGTAAAAGTAATCTAATGATAATTATAAAAAAGTTCACGGAATTTCTATGTACTAAGTGGAACCAAGAATGGCCAAAGGGAATGTCAGAAGTTTATTTGCAAGCGTATATTTTCATGAGGTATGTGCATGTTGTAAGGATTGCTTGCTAGAACCAAAGAATTTCATTTATATCTCTTTTCAGACAACATATTCCGCATTTATCGCCATTTAGTGAAGACGATAATCTCGAAGATCTGAAGTTGGATACTGAAATGACAATGTTATTTGGCGAGCTACATACAGACAGATGGCTGGATACTAAACCGGACGCTTTGGCAAGTTCAACGTGAGTTTCTGTAATATAATTCAATCTCAATAAACTTCACGTTATTTGTATATATTTTAAATATATTTGAAACGCTTTTTATGCAGATTAGATAAACTTGGCACTGGCCTGCCTGCGGAAGAATTAGGACACATAATATTCACGAGCGTTCGGCAGGATCTTGTAAATGAGGAACATTTGAATATTTTACTGAGAATTTTATGGCTTAAAGCTAATATCTTCTTATGCCAAGGTGATATAGACGTAGTTATTGAAACGCTAGAATTGGTAAGAATGCTATATTTTAAGGAAATTTTAATAAAACTGTAATGGCACTATTATATAAACTATAATATAAACTATAAATTTCAAGTTATTGAGTCGCCTGCGAGAAATGGAAAGTAAGAATTTGAATCCATCTATCACTCTTCCGAACTGCAAAAACAACTCTCATATCAACTTCAGACTTGTACAGAAGAAGCTAACATCAATTCAAAGGTATTTTTATATTCTTAGCATGATTATACGTAATATATTGAAATCGACGTTATAATTTAATTTATCATATCACACAGGGGTCAGAAGTTGGGTGAGATTCAACGTTTGTACGACGAGAAAAAATATGCTGAACTATCTTGTATACTGCAAGACACTTTCAAATTTGCCAAACAAAGACACAAATTGTTGATAAACAATGAAAATATCATTGACAGAGTTAGACAATTGACTATATTACTCGACAGTCTGTGGCAACTTCAACAATATGAGGTAATATTTACTGATATTGACAACTTTAACGTATATGTTTATTATGTGTAAAAATATTATTAGACAATTATTGTTTTTAACACAATACCGAATATTTTTTAGGAATGTTATGTATGGGCTGAAGCCTGTCTCAATGAGTCATGGCAAAATTACTTGAATTCTTCCGATGAAGCCGAACAGAAGAAATGGACGAATTCCGTTGTAATGGCACTCGAAAAATTAGAAGCCTGTACGATCGAAGTTAGTGTGTTCATCGGTATGAGAAATTACGCCTATATAATAGTATGTCCGAGACTTGCGACACAACGCATTACCGCACATTTCATATTTTTTATACAATTTTAGTGAAATACCTGCCGGAACCTCGCTTGTCAAGATTGGTACAAAATTTAGTACACATCGTTTGCCATCAATTGGACGTACCGGAAAGTACGTCATATGTGGAGATGCCATTGGAAACCGTTCTGCCTTGGATTTTGTTACACTACATTCTAGAATAGTGAGTTACCAGAAAAAAAAAAAAAAAAACGTGTATAGACATGTGTTATTGTCATATATAATTTAAAATCAATCTGTTAATAGCGAGGAAGACAAAGAAAGAGCAAAGACTGAGTCGTATAAAAACAAATCGCACAGCTCTCATCAGTCCGAGTCGGAAGACGAGGATGACGTAATTCCGCCGTCCATCATGATTTTGTTCACCGCTCATGAATTTCTCGGCAGACACTCATGGTGTTGCTTCAACGAGGCCAAACTTCTGTTTTTCACTATGAATCTTATCATACCGCAGCTGGAGACTCCCCAATACGCTTCCATCAAGAATCGACTCACGAAATACTTGGAACAGATATTCTTTTGTCTCTATGGCCATCCGAACAGAATGAACAAAACGCGGCATCCGAAACATCTTGTGGAACACGGAGTACCGCAGATGGAATTAACGTGGGAGGGAGCGCAGTTGTTGTTCGATTTTTACAAACCGAAACAACTGCCCAGTTTTCAGTGTCCCAGAATACTTTCTATTAGCATGGACACAGAGATGTTGTTCAAAAGAATAATCAAGTTGGTTCCGCAGGAAAGCGACCCAAGCCAAATAGTGGACGATATGACAGCGTACATAATTGGCACGAAGGAAAAGATGCCCAGCGTGGTAAAACCCTTACCGCACGCGATATCTACCATTTATTATTTGCTAGGTGATTTTTATTTTAAGAACAGTAAATGGGAACACGCGTGTCGATATTACCTCTTGGATCTGTGTCTTTATCCGAGAGGAATAAATTCATGGGCAGGTTTGGCCATGGCAACAGGCAGCATAATAGAAAATTGGTTGAACAATTACAGACCTGTGTGAGTGCTATTTTTTTTAAGACTGTTTTCTTTTCTAGAATAATTTTTAAAATTAAAATATAGACGTTTTCTAGATTTTTTAAATAAAAAGCGTAATAACAATAATATTTTCTTGTCAATGTGTTTAGAGGAAAGGACAAGTTTCTCAATAAAGCAAAAATAGCACAGTCGAGTTATCAACACGCCATCGAGCTGGCGCCTGGACATTCCGTGATTTGGACGGAGTACGGAAATTTCGTTTATATGGTACATTCGTTTTGTTCGCGACTGCTCAAACAGGAAACTGATACGTTGAGTATGGAGAGATTCGAAATTTTGGAAACCAGAAAAGAGGAGATGCTAAAAATCGCGGATCAGTGCTTCGAGTCTGCCAATCGAATATGTCAAACTATCGAGGAACCGTCGGTACAGCACGATGAGAGATGGCTTTATCAATATATGCTTGGTAAAGTCGCGGAGAAGAAGAATCAAGATCCTTTCGTGTTCTTAGAACATTACGCAAAGGTTAATTGTTTTATTTGTTACGCTGTACAATTTTTGTTTTAGCAATATCTTTTCCAGTTTGATTAACACTACGATCTAATTTCAGGCTAGTGAATTGCTTTATGAGAATAACGCTCAATATCCACGTAGAATAAGCCATAAGAGTCCCCAGAATTTGTCTATAGAAGCGCTAGAGGTTCATTATCGTATTCACGCTAGTATACTGAAGTACTTGGAGCAACACGAGGGGAAACCCTTGAAGAAATCGTTAGGTCAGTTGTTTCACTGGCATCTCAAAAACTGTTCCGAGGGTCCCTTTATGAAATATCAGTCTAAACTTAACGAAAAGAAGAAGGAAGAGAACATCGAAGCTGAGAGGAGTGTCTCGAAGGAATTCGACGTCGCAGCAGATGCGGATAAAGGCGCAGCCGCGGTGTGTCAACAACGCTCAAGTAGTATTGAAGAGATAGAAATTGTAGATAGATCGAACAAAATCTCCGATATTAAATCCACCGAGACAGCGAAGCAGCTCGAGAGCCGTAAAAGACTTCCCGATGAACAGTTGCACGACAATACGAAGAGAATAAAATTAAGTAATATTTCCCACTTACAACTGATGCAAGATGTTGTAGCCTTAATAGACAATTTAATTTCGAAAGTTTGTGATATGGTGTCGCAAAAGGAAAAAGTAAGCGATGAAGTGATGATAGTGGTATCCAGTGACGAAAGTAATGAAGCGAAATTGCAGAAGAAGAAGCTAGAGAGCAAAAACTCCGAAAAGTCGAAGTCGCAGACAAAGTCAGATGAGAATAAGAAAAGTTCGATAAATATACTGGCAATCGATGCCGAACGTAAGACTGACAATGTACAAGATTTAATGGACGCTCTCATGAAACAGGCGATGGAAAACAGTCAGGAGACTCAGCAGTCTTCGGCGGATGACGAAGAATCAAGAAAATCCGAAGGCAAATGGTTACAGAACGAAGATTTACAATCAACCGTACGTTTGTCTAACTTTTGGTTCTTTCTTTTTGTTTTTGCGCTTTGTTTCTTAACATAAATGCTCTTTAGAAACAAGAAATTACTTAATACAAACATCTGTGATATAATTTATTACAGGAGAAAGATAATAAAGAGAAAGTGGATGAGAAAAGAAAGTTGCAAGCTAACGCGAATGAAGAAGTAACTTTAAGTAGAAGAGGTTCTCAGGAAAGCACCACGACTCAAACCACAACTACGACCACGGAAACAAATAATTCTAGTTCTAGTAGTAGCGAGGAATCTAGCAGTAGCGACGATAGTTCCGACAGTGATAGTTCTAGCGACAGTGACAGCGAATCTGTTGAAAGCGACGCGGACAAGAAGAAAAAAGATTCTGATAACATTGAAAACGGTAAGTTACAAAATTTCATTCATTTTGGTAATTGATAAAACATCAAATTAATCAAATGTTGATGTAAACAATATGTTAGTGAAACGTACATAAAAATTATTGTTTTATATTTTCCTATATTATAGAGGAACAGATGCCGGAAGATGAAGTGGCGACATTGATCGCGTATTGCTTGGCTGGTTTGGAACAGTGTGTATTAAGATTCGCGGAACATCACAAGTCCTTTTACAGACTCTCGCACTTTTTCTTTAACAACAAAAAGGCAAAGGACACCACGAAATGCAAGGATCTCTTATTGGGAACGTACAACTGTCAATTCTATCCTGGACAAACTTTTCAAGGACTTTTCGCCGAAAGAAGAAGTACTAATTTTTTCAACGTAAGTAAAACTGTATATTATATATTTTCAAATAAATATGTATGACATAGTTGTAGAGATATAAAAACGGAGATGCAAATTCCGAAATTGAACTCAAACCACGTTATCAATGAAGATATTTCAATATGAAATTTTTAAATGCAGTTGTATTAATAGTTTTTATAACATTCGCATTGTGTATTGCGTTATCGTTATCTATTGCAACTGAACCTCTTCTGTCACCTACGAGTATCGGAATCAATTTAGTTTCGAAAGATTCCGTTATTATCTCCGGTTGTAGCACAGCTGCCATAGTGATACCGTCAGCTGGTAGCCATATCTCTGATTTCTCCAAAGGGATTCTTTCCGCTTGTTGTAGAAAGTTTGCGATAGAATAATCTAACTTACTGTAAAGATCTCTATATTCTTCCTGTTTCAATAATGAATCTATTAGAGATTAAATTCTGGTGTGTGAGCTTGCATATATATAATGACATTATTACCTTCGAGATAGAAACAGATAGGACTGTCTCTGTCGGAAGTACAGTGCTAGGTTTATTGGTGTTATTAAATGCAATCCAGTTACTTTCTGGATCTTGGCTGAAATTATATTCGGTACTGTTTATGTAGATGTTTGATCCCATTACAACATGGTGTTTTACTAAGTGCAAGAAATTAGGTTCTAAAGCAATCGCTGTTGCAATTGTTGTTAGGGGTCCAAGTGAGACTATAGTTATTTCGCCTACAAATAAAAGAAATTGAATGTTTGTTATAACATACGTACAAATATATATTTCGTATATGCTATAAATAACTTTTAAAACAACGCGGAAATACCTGGATATTGCTTCACCAATTCTACAAGTGCTACGGAAGCGTGCTTTGATTTGTTAATTTTTGCAATTATTTCACGGGTAAAATTAAAATCTCCAAATCCATCTTTCCCAAAATAATCGCTAAACTGGTACGGATATAGTAATGGTTTCTGAGACCCACTATACACGGGTATCTGTAAGAATTAAGAAATAAAAAAACTATTAGTATGCAAACAATGTAAGATAATTAAAAATAAAAAGTAAAAAGATTAATACGATTTTTAATATGTGTGAAGACACTGAGATATTTTGTTAATATTGTGAATTATTGGACATATATATGTACACACACACACACACACACACACAGTATAGGTATATATTTCAAGTGTGCGTGTATGTGTGTGTCAGAAGAATTTGGCGGTTTACTCACATCACTTCTGTTAGCAATTGTTAAAATTTTTAATACATTTTCTTCGGCATTTTTCAAGTATGTGTTTCCATATGTGGCAGTTATAGCTACAATTTCGATATCGTGAGTTTTGACCTCGTACATAAGAGCCAACATTATTGCTAAAGCGTCATCTCCACCAGGATCAGTATCTATCACCAATTTTTTTGGTTGCGATTTGCAGTACCTTTGATTATTTTACATGCAAATATATGTATATATAAATATATATACGTATAAATATTACGCAATTATATTTTACACACTGTCACTTTATTATTGAAAGTTGAGTATTTTACAATTATTACGTAAAAATGGCAAATTTTTGTAATAACACTATTTTGGATAAAAGTTATGATTTGTAATATACAAATATATATATATATAATATACAAATATTGACTATTTAAATAATATACAAATATTAACTTAATTATTACCTTGTACTAAAAGAAAGTAGATTCAAAAGTATTATTGTGAATATAATACTATAAATGGTAATCATTTTTTTTAATTATCTGATAAAATCTGTAATTAAAGACATAAAATTAATATATATTGCAAAAATATACACACATACACGTACAGTTGTTCCAATTGATTATACTGCAGAGTATAAGACTTACTGCAGTAAACGAGTCAGTTGGAACGACTCTATGTGTGTGTAATACAAACATTTTCACAGATGATAGTAATTTTATTTGATTTAACCTTGCTTATGTTCTTCTTGAATTTGCCATATGGTATTCTGAGTTGTATTGATATGCAATAAACGTATTATTTATAGGGAGTATGGCATATACCTGTTAATGAGATTGACAGGCCTGGAAGTTTTGCCTCGCATATGTCAAAATGCGTGACATTGCTAATGCAAGTATTAAAGGAAAGCAACGACAGCCGAATGTTAATGCAGTTATGCATGCAGTTAGGAAAAATTCCGGATTCAGACAAGTAAGGCTTGTTCTAATAATATTTTGTAACATTGTATTATCCATAAATAGAGTTCTATATTTTTACATTTTTGTCATACAAGAAAAAAATAGCAAAGAAACATTATCAGTAGAAAAGAATGAATAATGAAATGCAAAATGATATTTTCTTTCGTTTAGAAAATACTTACGTGATTCCGAGAGAGAACAGTTATCTCGACAAGCTCTAACACTTTGTCAACAATCGCTTAGAAGTAGAGTGCAAACGATGGGTTCAGCAAGCAGTATTGAGAGCGTGCATCTCATTAGAACGGATGCCAGAACGCAAGTACTGCTTGATGTATATGAAATATATCAACTTGTTCAAAAGAATTTTCAGGGGAAAGAATCAACTATACAAACATTTGCAACATTGTTGATAGACACTTACAAAATGTATATAGGAAACAAAGTAAGTATATTAAATTTTTCAGAAATTTCAAATTTTGCTATTAATCTTTGCTACCAGTAGTACAAATATTTGATAGTTGAAACGTCTGAAATGCTTATGTAAATTAACTTGTTTTCGTACTTTTATCTTACTTACTTATCTTACGTATTTATCTCTACAAGTATATCGTACGTATAATTTATATGTAGATCGTACTTATCTGTTAACCTACTGTTGTAATTATCTCTATCTAATGTGTATGTTTTTCATCGTTTATTACGCAACAATAATAATTATAATAGTAACTATAATACTAGTTAATATTAACAATAATAATATTAACAATAATAGTAGTTAAGAATATAAGAAAACTCTTTCTTATTTTAATAAATTGTTGCAATAAAATATCATTTATATGAGAAAGTTATTAAGTGCAAATAATAGCAATTACTTTTTTGATACGTTACAGAATTTGGAAGGAAATGCTTTGGAAATTGCTATTAAATGTTGTCAACGCCAGATACAGGCGAATAAAATCGCGTCGATTAACAGCAGTAACAGTTCTCACGTGCAGTCTCAGGTTGCATCTGTTATTTCGGTAAATACACGCTATCGATTTTCTATTATCACGCAATTGAGAATATTTAATAAAAAAAAATCTTTTATTGCAGCAGGCACCTGCGCCGCAAGCGCCGGTGAATTCGTCAACCTCGCAAGTCCCGCAAAATCGCAAACCACATAATCGAAATCTAACATCCACTGGACGTCCACGAGGTCGACCGCCCAATATGAACAAATATCTGCAGCAGGCCATGCAGAATAGCAATATGATGAATCAATTTTCTAAGAGTAACTTTGCAAATTATTTAGGCGCGTCCGGACCGAATCGTTCCCTGATGAATCCTTATTTCATGAATCCGTTGGTCGACCCAAGTATGTTATCAGCTTTTCTGGCCAGTGGATTGGGCGGCAATATGATCGATCCCCTGTCAGCGATGAGCTATTTGAATCAAGTAGGGAGCTACCAAGACGTGTTTCGGCAGTATCAAAGCAACCTGTCGTCGTTGACCAATCTCGCCAGTGGTTTAAACAACCCTGGCACCACGTTAACTGGTATCAGCAATGTCTCAACAATAAGCACGTCTACTTCCAACATCAATACTTCAAGTAACATCGGTAACTTAGGTAATATAAAGGGATCTTTGGATTCTCTGGCTATGCAGCAATTATTAAGCAATACTACAGCATCAACATCATCACGACCGACGCCCGTGTATCCTCAAACGGCTAAAATCAGCACATCTATGTCGTTGACGAAAGACCGACCTAGCATCTCGATAACACCGGTGAGCACGTCGATGAGTAGCCAACAGCAGTCTCATCACAAGCCGAAGTCCAACAAACAGCCGAGCTCGTCGCAAGCCGTTACCGATTCGGCGTTACCCGTTCACATTCCCAAGTCGCTTCAAATATCACCCACAAAATCAGTATTACATCCGCCGAGCACGTCGGCGCAAGTGTCACTGCTCAAGCCGTCTGTTATTCAGCAAGTGAAGAGCAGTCCTCCGAAACAGATGGGCGTGCCGCAGATACGTGTTTCGAAGTCGCTCACCGAACCGCAACCTGCGCACAACTCGTCGCTGTCGTATTCTCCTTTGAAGAGTAACAGCGGTACTGTAACGACAAATCCTACCATGCCGCAGGTTGCCCATACGTCTATGGGCACGTCAGTGATCATGAAACAGCAGCAGACGTTGCCCATGAACTTGCCCAACGTGTCGCGCACTGGTACGTCGTTACAGCACAAGTTATTGTCGAAGAAGAATTTGCAGCGACCATATTCAGCGCAGACAAGCGTGCAGAATCACCCTGTGAGGAAAGTAAAATCAACGATAAAGACGACAGGATTGATGTCCGCGCCGATAACCAGCAGTTTTTCAAATCTGCTGAATACAATATCGTCCGGAAATTCCGCAACGATGTCGCAACCTTTTATACCGCCTGAACTGAGCGGCATCTCGGTAAGTCCTGTTACAGGTCCGCAACAGTCCAGTAGCATCAAGGCCACAAGCGCCAAATATCACGGCTACAAGAAAACCACAAGCAAGCCGAAACCGGCCGCACCAGCGATTGATGTGCCACCGAGCTCGTTACCAGCTTCATTTTCCCAGAACAGCTCGGTGGAGGCGTTCTCGATGCTGTCGCAATTGCAGCAGCACTCGCATTTGGAGATAATACCGCAGCAAAAGACGGTGAAAGGCAATATAGATTATTCCAAGAATCTCCCATCCTCCATGATGCAGAAGATTCCGGATAGCTTGAGGCCGCCAACGTCCGCGGAATGTCTGCCTATGTACGATGTATCGAGAGGAAAACCCGCTAACGTTTCGAGCAAAAAGCCACAAGATAAGGTTGCCAACGACAGTGTTGAGATTATAACATTGGACGATTAAAACTCGTAACGAATATTTATATAATCTTTTTTTGTTTATAAAAGTAAGAAAGAGTTACGTTATTATTATCAATGTTTTATTTTGGAATAATGAATTACACAGAAAAATATAACGCTTGTTATAAGATTATATAAAAATTTAATTTTTTTTTCTTATTTATTTATAGCTGGCTATACACTGAGCGAAAAACAAACGTGGAATTTTTAATTTAAATTATACACCGCATTACGATAAACGCATTTTTATTTATAAAACTAGCTTTAAAAAATGCATATCAATTGCGCTACAATATAAAAATTTTTTACTAATTTAACCTTAGATACACGGTGATGTGTGAGATTCCAGCAACTACAGTAAAGTGACGTTTTTTTTTTTTTTTTTTTTAATTAAAAAGATTCATATTTTTTAGCGTATTATTTTTGGTACTTATTACGATTTTAAACTAATTCTGAGTATATTGTTTACTTCATTTATGATCGTTATAAAAACTTAATTACACGTAATTTTCTTGAACATTATCATGAAAAGAAAACTGGCTGAAGTCTCCTCTAGAGTTTTATATACCAGTGTGGTACATAAAATATCTGCGTATGTGAAGAATAAATATGTATACCTAAGGTTAAATGTGTAATTATTAGAAATAATTATATTTATTTATGTATATAAATTACCTTTTCTTTTGTAAAAAAATGTTTATGTGTAATTAGTTATAATTTGAAGTTTTATAATAGTTTTTAAAACAAAATTTTTCTGGCAATATATACATGTATATACATACATGTATATTACTAGAAAAATTTTGGCTATTTTTTTACGCGAGATTCGCTGATCTTTCATTTTTATATGAAGAGATATAATTATATTAACCTTTTTGATGTAGACACCGCAACATACATACGCAACGTTACAAACTTTTAACTTTCAAAATAATAAATTACATTGTTCTATTACTTAATTCCCGCGATTATAGACACATCTAAGATCAGTTGAAGAACACTTCGATTATTTTGTTCTCTATCGTGCTCATATGGACATAACTGAAACATCATGTTGCTTTTTCAAGGATTCTATCAAGACGTTTTTGTATGAAAAGACGTTATTTTTATACCATATTGCATACGAAGAACAATAGGACTTTCTTCTACGTGTACAGTGAACCGAATGTAACTAGTTTCTCAGTAAACATTTTCTAAGAAAGATTTGTAACTCGTCTTGGCACAGTAAAGGAATATCTGAAATCAAAAACTACTTCTCATGTGTGTCATTCCTTCTGGTTTCAAGTCTTTTCCTGGCGATTTCCTGTATTCTAAAGTGATTTTGTTATCGAGGTATGTCAATAAACGCAGCTAAACTTTGCATGCAAATTTCTCATCTAAAAAATAATGCGAGACATGATATATTTTGTTCAATGTTTTTATTTAAAGATATTGTCAAATTAATAGTGCATGTACAAATTTTATTTATTCTCTCATAAGGAGAAAACGCATCTCTTGATCTGTATTTTAAATATCTGCCGTTTGATTATTTTGCTTTATTTATATTGTTTGAACGAGTTCGCGAGGATTCCGCGAACTCCCAAGCCTTTTATCGCGAATACGGAGCCAGCGTAAGGTGTCGCTTTTCGCTGTTCCGCGGTTAAACCATGACCTGATGTAGTCACGTACAAAACATCGAGAAGCGGACCACCGAATGCAGCACTGGTCACATTTTCAGCTGGGAGCTCAATCTTGCGCAGTAGTTGTTTCGTTTTAGGATTTACATTGATAATCTGAACACAAAAGTGTTTTTACATGTATATCTTCATGAAGATAAAATAAACATTTTTCATATAAATCCATCCTCTTGCATACTTACATGATGTCCACCGAACAGCGCTATCCAGAGATTGCCATCAGTATCTATGGTCATTCCATCAGGTACTCCGCTGAGGTCAGTGTCGTTCAAATTAAATACAATTCTTTTGTTACCTATAAAATATTACAAATTATATAGGAGTGAAGATGGATCTAATTTTCTTTCAATTTTATACTGTGTCATTTTAACTTGTCCCACACGTAATTAAAATCTGTAAACTTTTTCACGTTTTAGATGAAGAACAAGGTTTCTTACTGATTGTCCCCGTGATCGCATCGTAATCGTACGCCGCGATCTCACGTGTGGGCGAATCAATGTAGTAGAAAGTGTCGTCCTGGATATTCCACGCCAATCCGTTACTAATGGAAACAGGACTTATTTCTACCTGGGGTTTCAGATTTTCGTTAATGCGGGATAATAATCCTAGGTTCGGCGGTGATTGCCCGTTGATTTCGTCACCCATAGTGCCTGTCAAAAACATACATTTGTATATACAGGATTGCAACGAGCGCAGGTAAATAAACATACCGCATTCCCATTGATCATCTTACCGATCCACAGTCTTCCGGCCGAATCGACTTTTCCATCATTGGTTCTTGTGTTTGTGTGAGTAGGATCCACGGTAGTTAACACCTCGATTTTTGTCTTTGCCTGATTTTCCGCTCCGTCCCAAATAACACGAATAAGATCTCTTCCGGCACCCGCTACAAGTTCGTTGGTTGAATCCTCCACAGGCACAACAACTGAAACGGGGCCATGATCTGGAGAAAAAGAAAATTCATCAAGTAAATATTTGTTAAACAATACATTAAAATAACGAGAAATATATATTCTTACCTATGTATGTACTTGTCACAACACCTGTCTTAGGGTCCAGTCTACGTATGTACTGATTGTAGATATCGACGAAGTACAGATTTTGAGTATGATGATCCCAGTGGGGCCCTTCGGAGAGACCGTAAGGCTCCGTCACACGCTCCACTTTCACAGGTTCGTAGTTTCTGCAAATAAACAACAACACGCGTTCTGCACTCCTTGCACTCGAACCGAGAAACAGCTGTTTGGTGTTCGAGACCCGCGGTGAGGGAGAGGAGAGTAAACAACGCGGTGAAAAAAAAGGCGAGTTCCGCACACTTGCGAAAGAAGGTAAGGAAAGAATGCGCCAAATGGAGAACAGAAACAATTCTTTCCCAACACGAAAACGAATCACAATTGTTATATCGGATATGTTAATATTTACGTTGTCATTTTCAATCGCCAATATTCGTGCTACAATTCCAAGATGAAAAGCCGAATGAAGATTCAAAACTCCGTAGCTAAACTCGGCGAAGAGACGAAAAGTCGAGTCGAGTCGTGCGGAACGAATGGGATAAGAGGCGGTAAATGAGGAAACGCTTGTCGAGGGGAACGAGCGCGAGCGAATGAAATATTAACTTGCGCGATGGACGAGACGCATAATCGCTCCGATTGCTTGAACAAATATAGCAATCGGCCTGACGACGATAGTTCTGCCCTGACAAACATTGCTGTGCCTTTTTAATTAACGATAAAGAGACAGCGCTGTAATGATAACGATAAATATCACTTCATTGAGCAAAGGGTTATCGCCGAGCGATCCGTATTTTGCAAAATCTTGTAAAAATAAAATTTATGCAACAGCTTCTTGCGTGTGCAATAAGCATTTGCATAATAGTTCCGATTAGCGTCAGATCAACAATTGCAGGAAATTCGCGCGTATTTTTAAATAATTATCCCGGAAAAAATGAAGACAATAAATCAACAATAATGATTGGTAATTGATTTGATTTTCCGGAATTAGTAGTTTATATATAGTTGAGTTTTGTAACGTATTATAAATAGCAATATTGAAAAAAAAAAACGAGATGACACCAGATATTATTTCCACTTGTATCAAGTAAACATATAGAGAGATTATTCTAACTAGCAAACGGAAAATTACAAGCACTTGAGTTTTTTTCCTCGGATTAATTAAGTATATTATCACCTTTTTTTCTCTTCCTTTCTCAAGTCAATTTAATTCGTGCTCGATGTAACTCTGGATTCGATTGAGATGCGCTTATTGCTCACGCATTCACGCAGACACTACCATACGCTGTATAACGTATCTCCAGCCCTTCAATTGCAAACTTTTGCAAACTCAACTTTAATTGTTCCCGACACTTGTCTTGATGGTGAAAGATGTTACATAACGCGCGATGCGCGTATATACGTGTCAAACAACGAGTCAACTTGTTTTTGTTGTAAACCGTGCGTGGCACTTCGTTAATTTAATTTGTGGAATAAATCCTTTCACTTACCTTGCGTGTACGACGGCAAGAAGCACGCACGCCAGCGACACGTACGCGCAAATTGTACGTCCCATGATGAATTTTATCCTTGCGTATGTCTATATGGTTTTGTCTAAAAGAACTCTGTTCTTGCGGGGTTGAAAGAACCAAGTAAATCTAAAACGCATCGGCTTAGTTCTTATATATGTATCCGCGCTCCTTACCTTCACCGATACAGTGCGTCGATTCGGTGACCAAGTTTCGGTGACCAAGTGTTTTGCATAAGCATGATGAATGATATTAACATTAGTTACTAACGGCTGAGATATAAATTGCTTTTTTCGACGATGACAAGTCGTTAAAATGTTATCAGACACATCACTTATTAATGACACGTAAAAATGGAACACTTTTAATGTTAATCGATATATTATACATGCTTTTATTTTGATAACAATCTGTAATCGATGGCGCAAGAACCGGTTACGCGTGAAAATTTATTTTTATTGCGATAATGTTACACGTCATTTTTTTTTATCATAAATCAAAATGATTTAAAGAAGCTTTTATACGAAATTAACGAAAGAAAAAAAGACAAAATATACATTTTTCGCATCATATAAACGTGTAAAAAAACTGTATGAAATTGCATGAAGGAAGATCTGTAAAATACAATAGGAAATTCAATTAGAAGTCAAGAAAATATTTT
This sequence comes from Pseudomyrmex cubaensis, assembly GCA_014825685.1. Lineage (NCBI taxonomy): Eukaryota > Metazoa > Arthropoda > Insecta > Hymenoptera > Formicidae > Pseudomyrmex > Pseudomyrmex cubaensis. Next base: position 68,219 of record QVOA01020047.1, read on the forward strand.
AATGTATTCGGTAGAAGTTTGTAGAAACATATGGAAATTTAGTTGTTGAACAAAACAAAATAATTTAAATAAATACGTATGAAGAGATAGTACACGCGCGCTGTGTATATCACGTATGTGACAAATGGAAGTCACGTAAGAAAAATATAATAACAAATAAATCACACACAATTGCAACGTGTCATTTGTTATATGGGCCGAACGTTTCTCCACATAAAATGTACGAACCTTGACCGATATGCGGATGTATACGGATATTCAATCATGCGAAGTAGAGACTAGGAAGTACATATACAGAGATCGATAACAGATTGTTAAAATGCACACTTTTCGTAGTGTTTTGGACGAAAAGTGTCTTCACTCGACGCAGCTTAAAAGATGATCTTTTTGTGATCTCTTTGTGATCATTTTTTTCTGATCTAACACAGCTACTACATAAAAAATAAAAGAAGACAGTATACAATATATACATAATACAGTTAATTAAACTTTTTATGTAAATACACAAACCTTTCAACGAACGATAAAAGAATTCACCGGTTAAATTTAATTGTTAAATTTACTCGCCGGGTTGCGTGCGTGGACTTCCAGCTGCAGCTCTTGAAACTTCGTTGTATCTCCAATCTGTAATAGTTTCGATATTGAAAGTAAAGCATCTTGATGTCCAAATAGACTTCAAGAGGATTTTCTTGGCGATTAAATTTTTTCAATATTGTAACGTTTTTTTAAGAAATTATATACTTACTGAAGAAATCTCTTTTCAAAATCTTTTAATTTAGTTTTTAGTACAAATAAATAGCATCTCTTTCTCTCTCTCTCTCTCTCTCTCTCTTTCTCTCTGATATCGCTTCAGTAAACTAGAATCTATAAATATTGTTTTGGGCTTATGTATGTACATATTAATTGTTCCTATACAAACAGGTGGATACGTAGCACGGACTTAATCCAAATGACAACGAGATTACCCTTCTGGGGTTTCTTCTTGTGCACCTGTGCACATGCAATTGTTCCACCCACGTGCTCGTTAGATAACACCACCGTCTCCAACCTGCTCGTCGCGCAATCTAACGTCGGCGAGATAAACGCGAGCGACAAACGGAAACGTGCCGGCCAACATCATCAGGTCACGTGACATTGACATATTGATACGTGTCTGCGAGGCCGAGCCACGACTCGCACAGTCCGTGGCCAGTTGAGCATACGCGGCCAACTTTTCGTCTTTATGAGAGGTGTATCCGTGACGGTGTTGATTCACCGGGTTTTGTGAGACAGAATCACTTGATCTGCAGTTCGAAGAACAGTCGCATCGACGCAGACAAGATGGGATGTGAGTAAATTCATATTATTTGCGAATATAAGAATCGCAACTTGGTCCTCACCCGGGAGAGCGTTTTGCACGCGTAACCTCTCGGCGTGCGTGTGTATGCAACATATTGCATTTTGCGACGCGAATTACTTCGCACACGAATGTTTACCACGTGCACGCGTCGCTGACAGATGTGCTAAGCCGTCTCTTTCTTTTTCTGCTTTCAGTCAAGTTTCTCGAAGTGATAAAACCGTTCTGCAGTATACTGCCGGAAATAGCGAAGCCGCAGCGAAAGGTAAAGCCGCACACGTTCTATTTCTGCCATTGTCTCTTATATTTACAGTTTCATATACCGTTTTTCCCACATTCCTTCGATTACTCCGAAACGAGTGCGTAAATCCGAAAGAACAGACGGTCAGATGACTTTTTGTCATTTGTGGCCATGTCTGTAACATGCAGAATGTTTTTTTTTTTTTTTTTAAAGAAAAACAGTATTTTCTCTCATGTGTATAATATTAATTAATTTGTTGCAATTGTTATTTTTTCACAGATCCAATTTAGGGAAAAAGTATTATGGACAGCAATCACATTATTTATCTTCTTAGTATGTTGTCAGGTAAGAATAGACATAATTGCTCAAAATAAAAAACAATAATTTCTATGCTCACAGGAAAATTTAAGTTGGAAATAAATTTAAATATATGTTTTTGTTTTTTACAGATCCCATTGTTTGGTATCATGTCTTCAGACAGTGCGGATCCCTTTTACTGGATTCGTGTGATACTTGCATCAAATAGAGGAACACTGATGGAATTGGGTATCTCGCCAATTGTTACTTCTGGTCTCATTATGCAGCTGTTACATGGTGCAAAAATTATAGAAGTTGGTGACACACCAAAAGACAGAGCGTTATTCAATGGAGCGCAGAAATGTATGTGTATCAAATTCACATAAAAGAACAATGAATGCTGCAATGAAATTTTACCAAAATGATATAACACTTGTGTTTTCTCTGTTATACAGTATTTGGCATGGTCATAACTGTTGGACAAGCTATTGTTTACGTAATGACAGGAATGTATGGAGATCCAACTGAAATTGGAGCCGGTGTTTGTCTTCTGATCATCATCCAACTGTTCGTTGCTGGACTTATTGTATTGCTATTGGACGAGCTGCTTCAGAAAGGATATGGATTGGGAAGTGGAATATCTCTCTTTATCGCTACTAACATTTGCGAGACCATTGTCTGGAAGGCATTTTCTCCAGCTACAGTCAACACTGGTATGCTCTCTTCATTATTACAAGAAAATTTCAGAAATATTGTTTTTGATATATTTGAACTTTTACATTTTGTGTTATAACATTAATTAAATTTGTATTTTCTACTTAATAGGTCGTGGTACAGAATTTGAAGGAGCTGTAATTGCTCTATTTCATTTGCTGGCTACTAGACAGGACAAAGTCAGAGCTCTTCGAGAAGCATTTTATAGACAGAATCTTCCAAATCTGATGAATCTTCTCGCTACAATTCTCGTGTTTGCTATCGTTATTTACTTCCAGGTAAATTATAAGCTTTTTTTTTTTGTTAATGCAGATCTTTAAGTAGAAAAAGTCGAATAGATGATCGAAGTGGATGCCAGGAGCTAATTTAGAATTTTACTTTTTTTATCTTCTATTTATTTATACGTTTTGACGTTGTCTTCACTAAAAGACATTTTTATTTTCAGGGCTTCCGTGTGGATCTTCCAATCAAGTCCGCCAGATATCGCGGCCAATACAGCAGCTATCCGATTAAATTGTTTTACACCAGCAATATTCCGATTATCCTCCAGTCGGCTCTGGTATCGAACCTGTACGTCATCTCCCAGATGTTGGCCGTTAAATTCCAGGGAAATCTCATAGTGAATCTGCTGGGCGTTTGGTCAGACGTCGGCGGCGGCGGTCCCGCCAGATCATATCCGGTTGGTGGACTGTGTTATTATTTATCACCTCCAGAGTCGGTCGGCCACATCGTTCAAGACCCTGTCCATGCTATGCTTTACATTCTCTTCATGCTCGGCTCATGCGCCTTCTTCTCCAAGACGTGGATCGAGGTTTCCGGAAGCTCTGCTAAAGATGTTAGTGGATTTTATCCAAACGATAGTATTTAATGCTGTTAGAATGTAAAATTTTATGATATATAAACTTGTTTCAGGTTGCTAAACAACTGAGGGAACAGCAGATGGTGATGCGAGGCCACAGAGACAATTCCATGATTCGCGAACTGAATCGATACATTCCGACCGCTGCGGCGTTCGGCGGGCTGTGCATCGGAGCGTTGTCTGTGCTGGCAGACTTCCTGGGCGCGATCGGTTCCGGAACCGGTATCTTACTCGCTGTCACAATCATATATCAGTACTTCGAGATCTTCGTCAAGGAGCAAAGTGAAATGGGTGGCATGAGCACGTTACTTTTCTAAACCTGATCGATCTATAGACTTAAAAAGTGAACTTTTTTAATTATAAAGAACTGAGTAATAATTTATTAAAAATATATGTAAAATAGGTTGGATTGGCAGCTGCGTGTGTCTGTATTGAAGCTCGCAGAACAATAAGAAAACACACGACCAGCGCCAATTGAAAGTTTCCTGTTTATTACATACATAAAATCGCATATTTAACTTACTATTGGATACGTTGTAAAATTCTCTGCTCAAGAAACGTTGTTGTTGGTAAGACTTTCCAAAATAGCTTATGTAAAGCTTTGTATGTGTATTATTTCTCTCTCTCTTTATTTTTTTTCTTTTTTTAATACAAAGAAACTGTTAACGTATGTAATCATTGACGCGATGCACTTTCATACTTGGAAACAATATTTGTTTTACGTTAACTTTTGAGATTCTTGGTCTTATGTTGCGGAAGAGAGGAGAGAGATATGAATGTATACTCTTTACTTTTACATCAAACAAATGATTCTACGCTACGTCAGTGTATATATATTATACCGCTGTAACAAAGACACGATACATTGACATGGCGTGAAGATAGAACTCGGACATAATATACAAAATGCTCGCGAATGCAAGCGACGGAAGACGCCGCGCTCGCATGAGATAGTAATATCTTGTACAACGAGCGTACACGTGTACATAGTAAGAAAGTAAAACTAAATATTTTCAGCATTTTGTACTAGCGTTACGGAGCTCTGGCGACATGTTACAGAGACAGAGCCGGCGCGAGAACTCAAAATATATATATATATATACACATTTATATATATAGCGTGCGAGTGAAGCCGTGACGTTTATATTAAAATTACAACTAATGTCATACAATAGTCATTTCAGTCAGGACGAGACACCCACCTAGGGTATAATTCCTGCAACAATCCGAATAGAGAGTTCGTTCATCTTAGATATCGCGTTCATTCCTATATTGATAATATAATATATACGAAAAAAAGTACATTAATTAATTTGTTTCTTACGTATGTATTTAGAAAAGAGAATTTGCTTTTATATAAAAAAAAAAATTGTGTCCTTTTTTTCGTCTTCCTGTTTTCATTTCTTCCCCGATTTCATTTGTTTCTCACGCGTAATTTCATCTCGATTCGACTTGAGCGATAATCTGTCCAAGAAGGAGTCTTACGATAAATGGGAGGGAGAAAAAAAAAGTTGCTTTTATCCGAGACGATCGGATTTATATCACACATTTAAAAAGATTCATGCGTTATACATATATATATATATATATATATCTTGCATAAAGCAGAACATAATTGTACAAGAAAGGAGAAACTCTAGTAAAGATTACTTCCTATTTTATACACCGTGTGATTGTCATTTTCTACTTTATATGTAGGGGATTGTTATAAGATTAATATATATGAAGTATAACTATTGTTATATAGAGTATCGATGTAACAAAAAAAAAAAACCATTAAATGTGTCCAAATGTGTACTTACTGTTAATGGTGTTCAATACATGAGATCTGTGGAAATATTTCATAAATCTTATAATATTCACATATAATATCTCTCTCCCGAGAAACACATGTAAAATCTTTAACCGAGTCGTTTTTTTTTTTTTATTAATGATTGTATCGTTCCGAATGATTTTTGTTTTGAGATGTTGACCGATGTATTCTCGAAAACAATTTTCCTCAGCTTCTTACGCGCAAAGAAAGATCGGGGCTAACGGGATACGATTTCGGGATTTCCATCTCATAGACCGTTGGATATTATTCGGGAATACCCGAATATCATCTCGATTATCTGTACTTTTCATCCGCGTTACTCGTACGCATACTTTGATTCTTGAATGTAAATTGTGATAACGCACATTGTAACGTAACGTTTCTCTCTTCGGTTCTCCGAGAATTTGTCGATTTGTGGAATCTAATAAAATACGATACAGGTATCCGAGATAATATCCGAATCTTTGGAAAATATTTACACGAGTACTATTCAAACGTATGAGATAGAGATTGGAATCAGCTCTAACACGGATTCTTGAAGATTCTTTTCGCGGATCTTTGTAAAACTCGTTCGGACAAGAGAGAAAGACTAAACGCGTTTCAAGCAGCGGGCTGAAAGACGATCGCTCCTTGTATCGCTCGTGAAACGGTGGTTAAGCACTTTCGAGCTCGCGTATTGTTCAAATATTTTGATTACGACCACGCAGCACAACGCGCGTTAGTTGTCGTCCAGCTGTGAGATTCACGCGTGATTTTTGTCCGACATCGAGTTTTACGGGAGCGATCGTCTCTCGAGGCGAGCGAACGATCTCATTATCGACGTCTCACCGAATTAATATATTACCGCCGAGCGACTGGCGAGCCGAGCGTTAGAATTTCGGGCCCGAAGAAAGAGAGGAAGAGAGAGACAGAGAGAGACGAGAAGACATGAGATGAATCTTGTGATAAATGGGAAAACGCGTTGTTTCACCGTGTGGATTCACGACGGCTGTTATCGACAACGTCGATCTCGCACCGCGGTAGTTCCGTCTTGCCGCGCGTTTGAATAATTAATTTCCCCGCGTGTGTATCGCGGCGTGTCTCACCACTTCGAGAGATCACGAACGACGTTATCTGCGCGCTCGTACTTAAGAAAGTCGGGACAACGGCCCGATAGGTTTTTAAATTGCAGGTCGCTGCGTCCCAAATCCTTTCCTATTCCTTATACTGGAATATCAAACTACAACTTCTCTTGACCGATTCGACTTTGGCGGCATCGTTTCCCTTTTTCTTCTTACGTCATTCGTCTTCGGCACAAGAAGAAGTGGCCTTGTACCGGCAATGCGCGATATTCTCGGTACGAAAGCCCGGATATTAAAACTCCCGCTCTGCGTTTCCGGGTGCATTGTCTTCGCTTTCCTCCGCGTAATGTCCCTTATTCATATTTCGCTTTTTCAGAAAGCACCTAGCAGCAAGCGTTGCGTATTTTATGCGACGTCGTCGCAAAACTAGAGGTGTACTATTTCGCGAGGTAAGATCTTCGGCGATCGGTGTAAGAAGGAAGACAGAAGAGAGGAAGATATCAGCGCGATCGATTAGTCATCATCGGGCACCGGTAGCGTTTCGATATATCAGCAAGATCAATCGGAGGAAATATATATCACATTCCGCGAGAGGAAACAATAAGAAAACGCGCGTTCGTGTGCACGTATACATTACGCACGTCGGAATATAAATGCGCGGAATGATATTCCGTCCGCTAGAAATCGATATGCTAAGCGGATGAGAACGAACGGACGTCGGCATCGATCGATATACGGTCTCGATAAAAGAAGAAACGCCGGTCGGTCCGTGGAGGACGACGAAGAAGTGGAAGAACAACGACGAGGCGGAGTAAGCGGGAGGAGAACGACGACGACGACGGTGATGACGACGAGGGAGAAGAGTCGCGGCGCGGTTTTAGATCCGGTGATATAAGGTGGCATGATATATATATAAGCCGCTCGTCCGCGTCTCTCCACCCGTGTGGCCGGGCATACATAATCGGGTAACCGTTTACGTGACACGAGTCGAGCCCGAGCCGATCGCGACGACCACGACGACGACGACGACGACGCGCGGTGACTTTGAGAAAAACACGCATTTCGATAGATGCGACCGGCTTGTATAAAAGCGGAATGGACCTCCCGTGCGTTTTAGTTGGCCGAAAACCCTTATAGGTGTTCCAGCGCGACGGGAACCGGCGGGAGCCTCTTTTTCCCTCTTTTTCCATATCAACGAGCCTCTTTCCACCTGCTTGAGAGAAGAAGAGACTCCCTCTTTTCTCCCCCTTCGTTATGTGTTAAAGTCTTACCGTCTTTCTCTTTCTTTTTCCTCTTCCCTTCTTTTCCTCTCTGTTTCACCGCGTCTCTCGTTCTCGCATACCCTCCGGGGCCGTTCTCCAGGCCGCGTTCTCCAGTCTTCTACGCGTCCGGTCCCCTATCCCTCCGGCTGTAGGTCTTGCATACGCATTCGCTGACGCACACGCACGTGTGCGCTTACATACTAACTAACTAACTATAAATCGCGCATCCATCGCGCGTCTCGTTCCTTTCTCTCTCTTTCTTTCTGCTTTTTCTCTTTCTCTCACCATCCGTGTTCTCGTCCTTGTCCTCGTACTGTCCCTCCACGTCAGGAGTCCTCCTAGCCCTTTTTTGTAACCCGCTCCCGACGGCGAACGCGTCTTCTACCTTGCTGCTAGCTTCTTCGACTCTCCTCTTTTTCCTTTCTCTTTCCAACCCCCTCGTCTTCTCTCCGTTTGCCTCTCATCGTCGTTTCTGGCCGTTTTGTTTTACACGCGCTCCCGTTTATCTCTCGCGCGCGCGCGCGAGAAGATTGCGCGATTCCTCCCGTGTTCGCTACGTGCGAGACGACGCGGAGAATTCGCGTTTACTTCCACCTGCCTCGGGGTAAGAGTCGGGAAAGAGACACCGAGAGAGCCGGGACGCAACATTGGAAGAAGAGAATGACGATGTTCGGATGGTACGTCGGAATCGCAGCCACCCTGCTGGCCGTCCTTGTCTACCTCGCCTATTTCTTCAAATTCAATTGGGTCAAGGTGAGTTTATGGCACGACGGCTCACGCACACCCTCGTCTTGTTTCGCAAACTCGAGGAAAGAAGTGTCCTCCTTTCGTTCCGTTCCATTGTTTGTTCATTGTTACATAAATACATTTACAATCAAGTCGATTGATCGGAGTTTGATGAATCTCGCGTTGATCTTAACCAAATTTTGCGGAATTTGTTTGAATTTTTTTTAATTATCATAACGCAAGTTTCGAACAAAGTTTGAAAATTTGTTCATCTTTTCTTAGCATTTTCTTTTTACACAATGTTGTGATAAATCAGTCAATTCAATTTCTGTTGTTGAAGGATCTGAGAAAGGACAGTAAGAAGCAGAAACTCAACGGCATTTACATGGTGTCGAAAAATCGAAAAATCGGTAAAGTACCACCGGTCTATCCGAACGGTTGGTTCGCCCTGCTCGAGAGTTCGGAGTTGAAAAAGAGTGAGGTGAAGCACGTGTCCGCTCTCGGTGAAAATTTCGCGGTGTTCAGGTACGTCAACGCGCAACGACGCTCTCATTGACATTTCTGTTTCACGTGACTTTTAAGGATGTCATGCGAAGCGATCTCTCTCGAGACGAAACGCAGCAATACTTATGTTTTCACATAACGTTTTATCAATTTCTTTAAGAACCGAAAAAGGCGTTGTCAACATTTTAGACGCGTACTGCCCGCACCTGGGTGCGAATATGGCTGAAGGCGGACGGGTCAAAGGAGACTGCCTGGAATGTCCCTTTCACAGCTGGACTTTTCGCGGCAAGGACGGTTTCTGCGAAAACATACCCTACGCCGAAAAGGGTACTTCGAAAATTTCTAAGTTCTACATACATTGGTTTTGCAACAAACCCTTTTGCTTCCGAAAGTAGGCCGCGATGTCTGGACCGAGTGTGCGCGCATGGTTTTGCACCCTGAAACTACATTCCTGCATCGAGATATCTGTTTGTGCATTTTAATAGCCTGCGCTGGTCACACACGACGCAAATATTTGCGCATGACCGCTTTTTGCAAATTACGGTGCGATACATATCGCATGTGTTGATACAGTTTTTTTTGTAACAAAACACTTTAAGAATTCTCGATAAACAGTTGAATTAAATTTACGTGTGTATAGTGCAAAAATCGATTCTATTCTGATCCGATGAGAATGAAGAAGTAAAATAAAATTATCAAAACTGAGAAAACATTTTTTTGCTCACTCTCGGAATCAAAGGGGTTAAATGTTAAATAGTGCAAAAAAGAGAGAGAAAGAGAGAAGTAGATTTCTTTAGTGGAGAAGATCGTAAAGTTCTTTATAAAATAAAACGAAATAATAAAATTTACAAATTTGAAACAAAAAGAAATCGATGTGTGAAAATGCAAAAAATCTATCAACTGATAGCAAAAAATAAAATGTTCTCAATTCTTTCTTGTTTTTTTTTTTTTTGTCGCGATCGCACAGTTCCGCATATTGCACGAGCGAAAGCATGGAAGTGCTGCGAGGTGAATCATCTCATCTTCGTCTGGTACCACGCTGAATCTGCCGAGCCCGATTGGCAACCCCAACCGCACGCGCATCTCTCCAACGGAGCATGGCGTTTCCAAGGCCGCAATGAGTTTCTCATTAGCTGCCACATACAGGTTTGTCATCTATCTCGATCTTGTCTTGAAGCAAAACCACTTCGTCACGCGTCTTCCGCTGCCGCATTATCACGTAAACTAGGATTATGAATACCGATTCATCTGTACCGCGAACGAGAGACTTCGATTTCTTCTCTCATCGAAATATGTTGCTTTTAAAGTTTCTATTATTTAATAAAAAAATTAATTAAACTGATAAGTCACCAAACATATAATTAAGAGAACTATAAATACACTTACAAAATAAAAGTTGTGCTACGCATTGATGTTTTATTACAGGACATTGATGTTTTATTACAGGACATTGCCGAGAACGGGGCCGATTTCGCGCATCTCGGTGCGGTGCATGGCCCGACAATCTTTCTGTCCGATTACGTGCCGTGGCTGGCGCGACACTCGTGGACCAACGCGATTTGGCGACCGCACTGCTCGTATTCCAATGACATAGACACGGAAGCGGAAGTAGAGCCAACTGCGGAAGTGTGCGTCAAGCTGAACGACAGCGCGTCGATGCAACCGATCGCGAACGGGAATAATCACCATCATCATCTTCCTTCGCTCACCGTGGAGAACAGCAGCAACACAAGGAAGGAGAAGCACAAAGCCGGCATGCAGATGCACCACAGTCTCGTCCTGCTGGATCGCTTCACCGTGCTGGACCTGGACGTGCACGTCGAACAGATCGGTCCGGGTTACGTCGAGCTGCTGATCTCAACGTCCCTCGGACCGATGTGCATTTTGCAGACGGTCACGCCGCTCGAGCCGCTGCTGCAGCGGGTCACTCATCTGATCTTCTCGCCGCCGCTGCTCGCGCCCTACACGAACCTAATCTTCCTGGGCGAGTGTCTGCAGTTCGAGCGCGACGTCGCGATCTGGAACCACAAGCAATTCGAGCGACAGCCCACCCTGGTGCGCGAGGATCGCGCCATCCTCGCGTACCGGCGCTGGTACTCTCAGTTCTACTCCGCTCACAGTCCCACTTATCAAACGGCTATGAAAACTCTACAATGGTAGAGCGATGAAACAAGTGGTTTTATTTTATTTCTTTTTATTTTAATCATTTCGTGTCGCGTTTCGCAATATATCACATATTGCTGAAATTCAAATCGAGATGACGTCCGCGTTTCGACGATGTGCACATGTACACGAAAATCGCTTTTCACGATTGTTTGTGACTGTGCACTTCGGAGAAGATAATTATTATAAGCTCTTTTACATGTAATTGTGTCTTTAAGATAGTTTACGTATAATGTTTATTTTTTCTTTGAAAAAATATATCTATTTTATATGTATATGTTAATTAGAATTTATATACGTAATTGATTACATTTTCTTCCAAGGTATTTGAGATATAATTTGATTATTTCGCTTTTTTCCAAGCATTTATCTTTAATGTACATATACAAGTTGCAAGAAAAACAGGAGATAAAAAGATAACAATTAATTTTTAGTATTACTACACTCAGATATCGGCCCATCAAATTATCTCCCGTTTCTCATTTTTTCCTTTCATTTTCTTTATTTAAATATAACAATAATATTTACACAAAGTATTTTTAATATCTAGATTGTTGTGTGTGTTTAATATTCAGAAGAATAAATTATTACAAAGCAATTCTTTTCTGTAATTTACGATTTTATTTATTATAATTAATATTGTACATGTATTAATTTTTTCTCTCTCTCCCTTTCTCCTCTCTTTCTCTTTCGCTTATTTTACATAATTGCTTAGTACTTTTTACGTAATTGCATAATATTATTTAATGTTAACTGCGTAATATCACATAATTTGCCGTATTTCTGAAAGTTTGATAAATAACTGCTGTGTCACAAGAAATCTTGCAACAAATTGCTATTTATCGCTCGTTATACATAACATTATTATCTAAAATTACAAAATATAAATATCACAAGAAAAATTGAAGCCAGATAAAAAAATTGATGTTCAAAATCCGGAAAATCGCAGCGAGCTTGGGCAGCAAGAAGATAAGGTTTAACATTTAGCAACATTTACAATTTAGCCAAAACATATATTATCGGAGAAATTCAAAAAATTTGTTTGCATCACCGTCTTTACCAGTTCCAGGTCACGCACCACCAACGAGGGCGTCATTTTGTTGTAAAATCCAACCATGCTGTAATTCGGCTGACTATTGTAGATGTACTCGATGAGATCGGAGAAATTCATTCTCATGGATATCATCGGCCACATATGTTCGAAAAATATGTCCGGGAAAAATATTCTTCGGACAGAGAATGTTTTGATCGCGCCAATAACTGTATCTTTTGATTAAAAAAAAATAGACCGCCGCGATTACCGCGAAAATCAAAGAGAGAAGTACGACGTCCATGGCTGTGTATTGTAGATAAAACTGAATGCGAACCGTCACAAGCCGACTCCGACAACAACTTAATCTTAACTGCTGAACGTTGATGTGAAGTAACAAGTTATCTTTGAGCTATACATATGTAAATTATCAAAACAGACAAAACATGATAGTACAGATTTTCTTAACATCTCGCGCTTAAAATGCGCAACAAATATAACTAATAACACAATAATAATAGAGCAAGTGCCATCAACTAGATATCAAGGTCTGACTGATCTACATCTGAATAACAACACGTTATGCAAGTAATCTACCGATGGCTACATTGTGCTGACTTATAATTAATCGAACTATTATCTGTATCAACGTTCGATCGGATTCTTTGTTTCCTCTCTTATCAAAATCTTTTTGAAAACTGCTAAAATTCCGTTCCATTCCGTCAGAATTATAGTTAATCCGCAAGAATACAGAATTTGAATACGCTCCGAGTATATTTAGTGCTCACACACAATCTTCGAAATATACTCTTAGCTGTGCAAATTGATCTCTATATAAAGAAATTTTTTCTTATAAAACATCTTATAATAATCTTTTCTGATAAAATCATTTTCTTGTTTTTCACGACGCGGACCAACTCGCAGTTGAACATAGGCATAGACGTATACATATAGACTAAAAGTTTTGATTATCAACAACGCTAGTAAATAACATCGCTATTAAAACACGGAATGATGTCGATAGGATGTTACGCGAGAAGAGCGAAGTGGGCTTCGCGCGAAACAAGCAAACGTGGGCGTTAAATGTGCGACGTACGCGAGTTTTGCCTCGTGAGTATTTAATATGTAATATAAAAAGTACCATTAAGATTTACTGAATTAATATTATACTACGAAAAAATATATAAATAATAGAAAAAAATTAACTTCCAAATGTATATTTTAATTCTACACACGAATGACACGAATATACATACACGATTTTATTAAGTTAAGCTGTTACATAGAACAATGAACGGTATATTCACATCGTTGCATCCCGTGAAACTTCAGAAAAAAACGTTGTTATTATCGCCGATTTGCAACTTCATACGATGTAACTATTACGCGTCGCGAAGCGAATACTTTTCAATGTCAAGTCTATACTTATGTCATGATGTAACTACCAGGCGCCGTGAAGTGAATACGAAGCAATTTCTAGTCAATACTTATACGTCTATGCAGTCGGAAAACCGTTGCGTAAAAAATGTTGCTACCTGTCCTAATTATTATCTAACTTTCTTGTTTAAGAGGATGCTGGACCGTCCTGTTTTATCATTATTTCGTACTTCAAAATTTTTGTAAAAACTATTAGGTGGAATGAAAAATGCTTC